>SCDY01001667.1:0-30709 GCA_004143825.1 Drosophila micromelanica
TTTTTTATTTTTTATATATATATATATATAATATTTATATATATATATATATATATATATATATATATATATATATATATATATATATATACGTTCCGTTATGTTATGTTCGTAGTTTTATTCATTGTATGTATATATTTATGCTTGTGGATACACATAAGAATATATATACATATATAGTTATGTACAGCATTCATACGTAAGACTGCATGTAGTAAGCGGATACATACATATATTTTTGTGACTGCGCTGACGACCTGATACATTCATGCATACATACGCATATGTACATACCTATACATGTACTAACATGGCCACGCGCGTTCCTCTGAACACTCACACATATGCAAGCCCATACAGACGAAATGAGTATGTGTACATATTTTATAAAAAAAACGGGCCTCTCTGTTGATCGTGTAAGGTACAATATAAAAGAAAAATAAGCTAAACACAGCGGGGACAGGTAACGCAAACGCTCCCGATTAGTCGCCAGCCCGTTTGAGTG
This sequence comes from Drosophila micromelanica, assembly GCA_004143825.1. Taxonomy (NCBI): domain Eukaryota; kingdom Metazoa; phylum Arthropoda; class Insecta; order Diptera; family Drosophilidae; genus Drosophila; species Drosophila micromelanica. The sequence continues at coordinate 506 of SCDY01001667.1, forward strand.
AAAACAAAGCCGACCAACCGTAAAGCCACCGGTTGTGCTCAGGCCTGGTTTTGAGCGCGGCTCAGAATACACGCTCACACAGACATACAAGAAATACTAATAAATGCATATGTATGTAAAAGTGTATACTTATGGAGTATGTATTCATGTACAAAAACTAGCTTGTTGAGTGAGAGCGGTTTTGAATTGCTTCCGCCGACCATTCACATTCAACAGCTAAAACAGTTTCGCCTAAGAACTCTTTGAGCGCGGTCTACCGATCCACCTAGCAGGGACATGAAGCGCGATCGCCAACAAAGTGCAAGTAGCAAGTGGATCGTGTTTTCGCCTATCGCATTGCCACTATAAAAAGGAGGTAAAACTGCGATTAACTTTCGATATTCGGTGATTGCAATTATAAAACTGATGTTGCGAGCGATGTTTAATATAAGTACTACAGAAATTGTGAATGTATCTTTTGAAAAATTTGATTTTGAATCAAGAAACCGATTTAAAAGAAAATAATAATAACAATAGAGAGACCAAATAAGTAGTGAATAAATTGCTGTCAATTGTTTGTTTTGTCTACTTTTTGGCCAACAATAAGGTGAGTACATCTTTATTGTTCTTTATTCTTGCAGCGGGTAAAAAAATAAATCCTCGACATCAAAAAGTATGCATGTTCCTTATCCTTATCAGTCAGTCTGTCAGATTCTGTGAAAATTAGGCTCTCACTTTTATATCTACCTTGGTTGAACTTTTATTTTTGTTGAAAGCAAATCATGTATACATACATATGTACATATGTCTTTGTCATCCGGATCACACAACTATATTCAATTATTATTATAAGATTTAGTGAACACATACAATATAAGAAATAACTAACGTTACGAAATACAATAAAGAATCAAATTGGCCTAAAAAAAGGGTTTTAACAGTTTTTTTGCAAATGTATCGAAAAGGAGGCATCTTCGACCCCGTTAAGAATATACATGTATTCTTCATCAGTCTTAGGTGGAGTCCACTTAACCATGTTTATTTAACTTACTTTTTTTAATCAAAAAAACTTACAACGACCTCAAATTTTGTAAGCTTTTGAGGGGTAGTAGAATATAAGATATATATATATATATATATATATATATATATATGTTTGCATTTAAATAATGACGACTAGCTACGTGCAAATTTACCCACGCTACTGACCTTGAGCTTGTTTTTCCCGTTTCTTAGTAGAGTTTATTTGTAAGTCTCGTGCGCTTGGTCGTCGCCGTCGTCATCATCGTCAGTGTCGTCGCCATCATTCAGGCGAGTGTGAGAAAATGCTCTTTTATTTTCCCACTTTTATTTTTCAAATTGAATGTATTACGCGGCCGAAATGTAATATAAGAGAGAATACTAGATAGATACTATATGTATGTATGTATTTGTAAGCCCTGAGTCACAACAGGCCTTGCCCCAAGTATGTGTGGGTCCGACCGTGGCCTTTGTTCTCTTTGCCGTGCTAGGTTTTTGCATTTCCACTATGCGATAACGTTTCATATGGAGTCGCTCCTCAAGTATTCAAAAGAACAAGCACATTAGCTTATTTTGTGGGTAAAAACTTCGCTTTTATTTACCGGTCATCACCATGAGTAAAATATCCTAAAAAAGTAGCAGGCGGAATCTGAGCTTCGATGCTGAAGTAAATTGCAGAGTCTATATGTAATCGCAAACGCAATATATATCGATATTCAACCCTTTTTTTAACAAATCACAAAATAATAATTAAAGACTTTTTATAGACTTACATTTTTATACTCGTTCACGAAGTTAAAAGAGTATATTGGGTTTGTGCAATGTCCGTCATGCTGTCCGGCTGTCCGTCCGGATGAACGCAACTTTTTTCGGCGCTATTGAAGATAGAGACTTGAAACTTTTTGATTTATACTTGTAGTTATCTTCTTCAGACAAAGTGTTAAGATTTTTGTGCCATACCCACTGGGAGGCTGGCAATACGATAACATGTCGATACACCTCAAATCGCAAATCGATAAAAAGTGAATATTTCCCACAATTTTAAGGATAGAGCCCACCATAACCCCCCAGCGCCGCCGCAAATGCCTATATCTCCCACAATTTTTAAGCTAGAGTTACCAAATTTAGAGGGTAGATAACTGGCCATCGCCTTTAAAGATCGGCACAAAATTTTGGAGACAAACCCCCATCCTTACTCACACCCCCACCTCCACCCGCATTCACACCCCCACCTCCACCCCCACTCTCAAATACCGAAATTTAAAAAAAAATAATAATAATTAAGAATGTGAACGAGTATAACGTAGTCGGTAACGCCCGACTGCAACGTTCTTACTTGTTTTAATGATGGGCCTACACTTTACTTTCAATAGACTGCTTGTTTTTACTATTTCCCGCCATAGCCAGTGACAGCAGGCACAGCCGGGTCATATGAAGCGTCTCTGATGGTGGTTGCATTTAAAGTTCATGACGGTTAAGGGGCAATGAAGAAAGACTAATAGGTGTATTCATATCGCCGCCAAGATCATTGCTATTCTTTTGTTTAAAAGCTAGCTAATAATACAACGGAGTTAGTTACATATAGTTTATAGCTTATATACAATTTTGTTAATATTTAAATATATGCAAAATCCATATTATTTCTAGTCTTATAAATTAAAATATTTAAAAAAAAAATAGTGTTTACCGTGTCACCTGTTAGTTTATGGAGCGTGAGGCATATGGAATTTATTAGCCGATGTATAGGGGTGGGAATTATATAAAACCACACACAAAAAGGAACAGTCATCTTCGGGTGCTACTGTTGAGACACCCTTGATGTGTTTCGTACAAAAAATTCTTTTTGACCGATTGATTGTATGGAATATATTATATAGTCCGATGTTGTTAAATTATTGCCAATAGAGAGAAGCACAAATTTCTTGATTTTGGAATCATAAAAAATGACATTATATTACAATATTTTTGCCCGATTTTTAGTTATGGCAGCTAACTAACACAAATATTCGAACAGGCAGACTTCGATATAGGTATTAATACGGTTAACTTTCTAACATATGTAGTTTCCGAGATCGCTGCATTCATACAGACGGACATATCTAAATCTACTCAGCACGTCGTCCTGATCAAGAATATATATACTTTATGGGGTCGGAGATGCCTCATTCAGCCTGTTACATACATTTGCACAAAACCAGTATACCCTTTTTACCGATTTTCAATGGGTCAGGGTATAAAAAAGGACAAAACAGATGGTCCGCTTACTATAGACATAGACAGACTATTCAACTAGAAATCATATGCAATTCACATTAATATCTTACCATAAGCCAAACACCGAACCTCAAACAACAAACACACACACACACAAATGCACTTGACTCGAGGATTCACCGACTGCAGTGACCCTAAGAGAGGGCGAGTCTTAAAAAGGTCAATTAACAACAGGTGAATGAGTGCGCGCGCGCGCCTATTATACATATATATACATATGTGTGTGTGTGTGCGTGTCTGTGTATGTCAGCCCCTTATATAGCTCGTGCGCACTGTAGCACAAAAGGACCGGGAATTTAGAGAGCGGCTGCAATGAAATGAGCGGGAAAATACCACTTTCGCATCACACAACATATTTATATAAATATAGCTGAGGTAGATTCCTACTGTCCTAATTGGACATTCAAGATAGTTATGCAATAGTGCAATAAGTCTTATTACTTTGTTTTTCAAAGTTATCTGCATAATGCTGCGAATAAGCTAATATCCACAATAATTAATTGACACTGACATTTCGCTCCTCTAAAATGCTGGAGTTAGTATCAGATTTGATAGATGGCGTAAAATTCTGCCTGTGTGTATATGGGTGTGCACATGAATAGGACAATTGCTTGCAAACGTCAATTTAAGTATTAAATTTGTGAAAATATTAAAATATTCATGGAATCAAATTTGTTGATATTTACCAAATTTGGAAAGTAGATAACTGTTCACCTCCTTTAAAGATACGTACGTTTCGATTTGTACATTCATTTAAATACTCTTATTAAGTCCAAAAAATTTTAAGGGGATCATGCAAAGGGCCAAGCGCACCTGATTGTTCGAAGCGCAAGCAATTTCTGTATTCATGTGCACACGTGCAAAAAAATGCAAAATTTAGTTTAGCATTATTTTTGGTTTTTCGTTTTTGCATTGGTTATACAGCTAAGCCCTTGCAAGGTACACGGCGCGAAGTTTGTATTTTTTCTTTTTTCGTTATTTATTAATTCAATTTGTTTTGTCTACCTCAATACTCATTAAGTGCCGTGGGGTTTTGTGTATGTGGGAAATTTTGGATTCAGGGTATCTTCTAGTCGGTCTCGACTAGAGCAATCTCACTTGTTTATGCAGGAATTGCAATGTTTTTGTGGTTTGAGTTCAGCTCACAATCAGCATTATAGACATCATCATTGTCATCATCATCATCAATTTCTAGTAAACCGTTTTGTTAGCTTTAAGCTACTGCTTATGCCGAACATAACTGTGGGGCAAGCTGCTGCTTGAACGTGCATTGAGCCGCCACTACTGGTTACCGCTTTTTATACTCTGTTTGTAAAAAGGAAAATGGGAATGTATGACTTCTTGTTGATTTCCGAATGTCACTTTCTATGTGTCCGCACTAAACCAAATTGTATTTTAAGTATTTGATTGCATTAACAATTAGGATTTGTTAACCACGATTTTAATCAAGAGTTCAAGACTCTTACATTTTTTAAAGATTTTAAAATGGTCTTGTATTTATTTTATTATACTTCCACAATCGTAATTAACAAAGTTCAATCTTTTTCTTTAATTCTCTCCCTCTCTCTCTCTCTCTCTCTCTCTCTATGTTTTTCACCAAAGGTTAGTTTTAAATTCACGCCCATTTAGTATTCCTTGCATATATAAGAATCTGTGGTACCCATTACAACGCGCATATTTTGGTACAGGGTCTGCCTTAGTCAAGTTTTACCATTATGAGCATTTCTCGTTCATTTGCACGTCAGATAAAGTGTTAAGAATTTTGGGCTGCGACAACTGGGTGCATGGCATACCGCCGATAATACCTTAAAGCGCAAATCGATAAAACCCGCAATTTTCAAGCTTGAGTCACCAAACTTGGTATGTAGATAGTTGATGACCATGCCCAGGCCATGCCTACTCTAACGCCCCGGAATAACTGTATCTCGCACTGTTTTTGAGCTAGTCACCAAATTTTGCATGTATATTTCAGGGATGCTCCCCCAAACATCACAGAAAATATTTGTTTACCAACCCCCCTCAGGCGCCCAAAATTCTGAAAACCGATATACCTGAAAGCTCGAATCGATACGTGTTGCATATTTGCACAATCTTAAAGCTAGAGTCACGAAATTTGGTGGTGATAGCTGATAATCTGCCCTAATGATTGACATCCTGGCTGCGCCCACTAGAAAGCCACGAAAATGCCTATATCTTTCACAATTTTTATGATAGATTACTGGTCACCTCCTTTAAAGATCGATGTACAATTTCGGCGACCTTCCTTCCACTCTCACCCCACCAGCACCACACAAATTACAAAATACCGAAAATGTTCAAAATAATAATAATTAAGAACGTGAACGAGTATAACGCAGTCGGTAACGCCCGACTGCAACGTTCTTACTTATTGCTGTTATTGTTGTTTCTCTGCCCAGTGTAATACTAGTTCTGTCTGCTAGCCTCTTGCTCGCCCTTACCTTGTAGTTTTCATCAAGTGCTTGTTGTTTCGTGTTCGTGGCTTGGGCGCAACTAAAAAACAAAAAAAAAAAAAATACAAAAATAAAATATAGAAAACGGTTGGCACTCGTCTTCCTTCTCAGTCCTGGTCTCGGTCTCGATCATGGACGCTGGGGTTTTGTTAGCACGCGTTGTAGTCACTGCCACTGCGCTGTAAGCGCTTTTTCTCTCTTTTTTCCTGAACCCATTAAAAATCAGTAAGAAGGGTATTATGGTTTTGAATGTACAGGAAAAAGAAGGCACACATGACCCCAAAAATATATATATTATTGATCAGGGTCAGGTGTGTCTCTATGAATTCAAAAAGATTTTAATGTTTGTAACGAGAGCTCGCACCTGGGTTCAGGGTAGCTCCTAGTCGGGCGCTCACGACTAGAGCAATCTTACTTGCTATCTATAATTATGAATAGACTAGCTCTTCCCGGATGGCAAGTGGATTCATCGAATGAGGCATAAACCTTTCCCTGCAGCACAACAGTTAGCAGATGGTAAGATTGTGCGTCGGGACTGAATAGCTGAGTAGCTTCTCGCCGCTATAGACCGGGTGAAATGAGTTATTGATGTAGCATGCTTAAACTTTTTCAGGTTTTGATGATATGCTTAAAATGGAAATGCAGACGTCGCCACATCTTAGCCATGGGCTAGCAACACTCTCGCCGGTTCTAGTACACCAGCATCAGCACCAGCATCATATAATCCATCAACCCCAATCCCAGCCCCTGTCGCTTCGCAGTAATCAGCCGACCCAGCACCAACATCAACATCCACAGCAGATGGGCGCCTCATCAACCTTGCACAGCCTTCAAAGCTCGTCGACCAGTGAGCACCTGACCGTCAGCACCAGTGCACATCAGCATCACCATCAAAATGCGGTTAGCCAGGTATATGCTTCAACACAATTGGATGACAAGTTAAAAGGTAAGTTCTAGTTACAGCTATTGCGCTGTTGCTATTCCCCACCTTTTTATACCCTCAACCCATTGAAAATGTGTGTGTCTAGCTCTGTCTATGAAAAACGTTAAAAATTTTATGTTTTGTTTGTACCGATTTAAAGAAAACGGTAAAAGGTATCGAATATTATAAACAAACGTTATCTAAGCGTGCCATGGACGGTCTATGCATTGAGTTGATTTGAGTTTTATCACAACAAAATCAAAAGGTAGTGTGGCACAGCCGATAAGAGTTGTACAGCTGGGGCTTGAAGGTATGTGGTTCGAGCATGCGAAAAGGACGTCGCGGTATTTTTCTCTTTTTGTTAATAGTTCTTTATTGTAAATATTGAAAATGTACAATTGAAAATTTTTTCACCTGTTAATTTTTATCTTCTTACATGAGGAAAACCCGTCAATGTATACAAAATAGCTTCAAGCTGTAATCTCAAAGGTTCGCATTTTGCAAAAAAAAAAGAAATTTATTTATTTTAGTTGGATGTTGGATTTATTCATAGTAATCCACCATTATAATTAAATACATTTTTTTATAATTATTAAAAATATTAAATCTAAAAATAAATGCATATGTAAACATGTAAAATCATACATATGTGTGTGTATTTAACGGCGATTCGGCTCGACTCGGCTCAACTCAAATCGACTGGAGCGAATACAAATTTAAAATGATTAAAAAAACTGAACAAAAGATTACATTTACATTTCAGAACCTTAAGAAATTGAACGTCATAGCATACATTTATAAGTACAGCCGGTTGGTTGCTCCTACCATTGAAAAAGGAGTAGATGCCAAACTCTTGCTAAAATATTACCGAAGAACAATAGCCTAGACTCGCGACTGCCGTGTTACTGTGAAGGGAGGAGCAGGTCAAACACAAGTGTTCGACTTTAGAATAAGACATATGCTGCTTGTTGTTGCCAAACAAACAAACATCGTCCGCTCAAAGTTTTTTTCATGCTTTGTATGTTCTTTGAATTAAATGAACAAATTCCGTTGCTTTAGTCACGGATTTCTCAATAGAAAACGCTAAGAAACACAGTAGACCGATTAGCGGATAAAAATATGAATGTTTCGATCTTGGAGACTATTAGAGCTAAATGCTTAAAATGTAGATTATCATGTAGATTATCTGTTTACACTGTAATAAGTGATCCACTCCAGAACTAAGCTACGAAGTGTCGTTATATACATGGCATTAATTAATATATAATAAATATAATATACCTCAAAAGGTCGGAGATGCCTCCTTGTTGATGCCTGCTTGTTACATACATGTGCACAAAATCATTACGAAGAAACCTTATGGTTTCGGATACCTCCCCCAAACGCCCCCATTATCGATAAAACCGCAACTCAAATAGTACATTTTGTACATACATAATTATGCTATTATTAAGTCCTGAAAATTTCATAACGATCATTCGTTTGGTTAAAAGAAAACAAGGATTTCGTTTCTATAGTGCGGGGCACGCGCATCTACCGAGTAAAGTGAGTGCGTCGTGCATTTGTGTACCTGTGTGTATGATTACAAGCGGGTAAAAAAGTTTATAAAGACAGATCACAGGGTTCAGGGTAACTCCTAGTCGAGCGGCCCCGACTAGAGCCTTCTTACTGGTTTTTTCTGATTTGTGTGGGTCAGCAAAATTTTGCATATATATATTGCTGGAATGCTTCTAAACATAACATAAACAATTTTTGGGCCACGCCCCCTCCTCTCCACTTAATCGCAAAATCCGACAAATCCAATCGATAATACATGTACATTTCCGTCAAGTTAAGAGATATTGCCACCAAATCTGGTTTGTAAATACCTGATGACCTCCCCAAAAAATTGAGACCTAGACATTCCGGCCACGTTTACTGTGTGAACGAGTATAAAAAGGCCGCATCACCGCATAGTGATTCAATCGTAGAATGCCAATTGGTAATTTCAAAACATTAATTATTTGGAGATAAGGGTGCAACAGAGGGATACATTTTGAGTTTGTCACATAATACGCTATATATATAATTGCAGAACAAAAGTTTGACGAATACTCAAATGGTTTAGTGCGCGGTATGCCAACACCGGCTATCCAAGATTCACCCACGCTGGCTGGAAACAGCTTTTTGGGGCAGTCGCAGGGTGCAGTTGAATGGATAACAGCTATGAGTGACGCCCAAAACAATATTGGTAAGTTATATATACTTTAACAGACGCAGAGAGACGAGTTTTTAGTCCAAGTACAAGTATTTTGAATTCATAAATTGAGAATACAGAATAGCATAATTGACTTAATAGATGTTAAATAAATATCGTTACATAAATTTTAATTGTCTGTAAAAAATGTATAACGTTGTTTATGAGAGTTAAAAAGAATTGACATTAAGTTTAGTATAATAGTCAGTTGAAAATTTAAATTGTTTCTCTCAGGGTGCAACCCAATATATATATTTTAAATGATATTATGTAATATAAACAACATTTTAAACTATATATATCTATATATATATAATGATAATATATAATTAATTAATTATTGGTACTTTTAATTTAATTTTTAGAAGATTCACACAGTTCGCAAGGCAGCATTTCGGGTGATGGTAAGTGAAATTAACTTAATAGTTAACCATTTATTTAAGTAAGTTTTACACGTTGATATGCAATGCCTTTTTATACTCGTTCACGAAATGAAAAGAGTATATTAGTTTTGTGCACTGTCCGTCTTGCTTTTCGTATAAACGCAATTGTTTTCGCCGCTATTAAATCTAGAGTATTCTCGTATGTAGCCACGTCAGATAAAGTGTTAAGGATTTTGGGACGCGCCCACTGTGTGCGTGGCGAACCTAAAGTCGCAAATCGATAAAGCCCAAAATTCACCAAACCTGGTATGTAGATAGCTGATGACCTCCCTCAAAGATTGCGACCTTGGTATTCCGGCCACGCTAATTGTAATGCTCCATCGCACCCGCCCAAAAAATTGGGATATGGCTATATCTCCCACAGTTTTTGAGCAAGATTCACAACATTTTTCATATATATTACATGTATGCTCCTCCAAACATCACAAGGAAATTTGCTGGCCACGCCCCTCCCGCCTCCATAATCTCAAAATCCGATATATCTGGCAGCATATATGCACAATTTTAAGGCTAGAGTCAACAAATTTGGTAAAATCGGATATGTTTATATATCACACAGTTTTTAAGCTAATCATCAAATTTGGGATGTATTAAAAATAATAATTAACAATGTGAACGCGTATAACGCAGTCGGTAACGCCCGACTGCTGCGTTCTCCCTTGCTTGTTTTTTGCATTCCCACCATAGATATGGTGTCATTTAAGTAGGCTATTGATCATCCGTCACCGATCTCGTGTGACAAATACTAGCTATGTACGAGCAATGCTTCTTCTTTTGGCTTCTTGTCCCATAGTCTCGGACCAAGTAGGCAACCGACCGGTCAATCTTTAGTGGTTAAGTGAGAATGTCTCAAGTAACTATATGTTTAATTGGAAAAAACGCAGCTCGACCACAAAGGCGTTTTTAGTTTCGCAACAACTCATCTCTGATTGCCGAGTTTTCTTTTTTTTGTTTGCTTCGAATCGAAACGGTGCCTGGTTTGTTGATAAGTTTGTCTCTAATGCATTGGTATGGGTATCTACATCCGCCGGTTGTGGATTGTGGGTATTATTCTTAGCCTTCATGCCTATCAAAAGACCAGATACCTACTGGTCACTCAGATCGTGGTATGCATTACAATTTTGACTTTGTTCTTCGGAATAACAGCAGAAAAGCACATCTACTATTGGACACAATCAGACCAAGCTAATAACCGCACGAATGCGAGGCACTTTGCTTTGTTAAAACATGTTCGGAACAGTTTCCCACCTTTTATGTCATGCCTCTTCTTCTTCAGTTGTCCATATCCGGAAACGTGGGAATTGCTCCTATACTCACACAGAGGGTTTTGTCACTAAACGGTGCCAAACGCAATCCGATCCGAGGTAACCTTAACTTTATATTATGTCGTATTGTTAATGCGTTACACATATTCTGACAGAGTATATATTTTAGAGGGATATTATGTGGTAGCTAAACTAAAAAACTAATTTTATAAGGTAAATTATGCAAATGATGTAATTGTGATTTGCATTTGCATTTGCAAACCCCACAGCGGAACGTAACATTAAGGGCCAGAGCAACAGCGAAATTTACAGTCAAATAAAAGTCAAAGCAACACAATAATAATTAAAAGTATCCCCAAAGGATGTTACTCAAAAAGTCAAAACATAAGTTAAAAGTGATTTGTCAAATTAAAATGAACAGTACCACCAACGCGCAGATGAGCTGGGGCTACGTAGTTGCAGTTGTAATGAAGACCCTGGCATTAGAAATTCACCCGAAAAGTGCGGTATATTTAATAAAAGTTGAATATTCAACTGGGAATTCAGAAATGAGCACAGCTCGCGCGCTCCGAATAAACATCTGGCCAGGCTGCCAACAAAACAACGCAAGCAGTGGCATCGCCTCTTTCTATGGACGACCCGACCCTTAGAAAAAGTATTTTTTCTGTATATCTCGTTTGATTGATTTTTCGGTTATGGCAAAAATGTATAAATGTGAATGTACGAGTATATGAGGAATCAACTAATTGGAAAAGAATCTAGAAAATAACTATCTTTATGATTATATTTACTAAATACTCTTGAAGACAATTTAAAATGTGATGTTAACCACCGAATACTTTTAAATTTTGAGTGAAAACGATCAAATAATTGCGAATTGCGAAATAGTTGGGCATTCCTTCTGTACGCCAAAAGCTCCAGCTTCTTATACCTGGCAAGTAAGAATGCTCTAGTTGAGAACGCCCGACTAGGAGATACCCTGAACCCAACTAGGAGTTGCTGTTACATTTAAACCCATACAGAGACAATTTTTTTAAATTTATTTGTTAATTTAATTGAATTACTACTGTGTTATAATGGTATAATGGTCTTGTGAAAATGTAGGTACAAGGCAGAAGCAAGCATTTCCGATCCCGTTAAGTATATTTATTCAGGACGAGAAGGTGAGTTGATATAGACATGTCCCATAGTCTGTATGAACGCAGCGATCTCAGAAACTACAAAAGCTAGAGATCTTATTTTTTCGAACTTTAGATTCTCCTAATTCATACGCAGAACAAACTTATCATTTTTCCAATATGTTACTGCGTTTAATTAATATTGATAAAATCGAATTCTACTTTTGGTTTTCTTACCATATCTACGAGCTATAAGAAGCAGTGCAAATTTAAATAACTTTCAATATTTCACATTTTGGATTCTTTCTCCCAAATATAAAAAAAAAACAAGTAAGAACGTTGCAGTCGGGCGTTACCGACTGCGTTATACTCGTTCACATTCTTAATTATTATTATTATTTTAAAAAATTTCGGAATTTGAGAGAGGGGTGGAGGTGGGGGTGTGAGTGGGGATGGAAGTTTGTCGCCGACATTTTGTGCCGATCTTTAAAGTCGGTGGCCAGTTATCTACCCTCTAAATTGGGTAACTCTAGCTTAAAAACTGTGGGAGATATACGCATTTGCGGCGGGGTGGGGGCGCTGGGGGGCGTTCTAGTGGGCGTAGCTGGGGTATCAAGGTGTCATTTTTTAGGGGAGGTCACCAGCTATCTACATACCAAATTTGGTGGTACTATCTTGAAAATTGTGGGAAATATACACGTGTAATCGATAAGAGCTGCCAGATTTATCGGTTTTTGCGAATACGGGGGCGGGAGTGAGCGTGGCCAAAAAATTTTTTTGTGTTGGTTGGGAGAGCATTCCTACAATATATATGCAAAATTTGGTAACTCTAGCTCAAAAACTGTGGGAGATATACCCATGTCCGATTTTTAATGGCGGAGGCGCTGGGGGAGCGTTCTAGTGGGCGTGGCCGGGAGATCAAGGTGTCAATCTTCTAAGGAGGTCGCCAGCTATATACACACAAAATTTGCGATTTTAGGTGTTATCGATTTTGGGCGCAGACCAAAATCCTTAACACTTTATCTGACGAGGGTACACACGAGTATATATCCAAAATTTCAAATCTCTAGCTGTAATAGCGGCGAAAATAATTGCGTTCATACGGACAGACGGACGGACAGTAAGACGGACATTGCACAAAACCAATATACTGTTAACCTTAACTCAAGTACTTCAAAATTGCGCTTTGGTTTGTAAATAGCTTTCAATTCTTTAATTAAGTCCTAAAAATGCAGCATGTATGCGGCGTTTTTTTGTGTATGAGTGTGAATTTGTGTATGTTTATTGAGACCGATTGCAGGTTTCAGGATATTAGTATACAAAATCCGAAATACTCAAAATCTGTGTATACTTTTAGAGAACATGTCGCTTATATGCTAAAAAACTTGATCTGCGAGTGCCATGCACGAATCTATATTCGAAAAGTTGCAGTCTCTAGCTTTTATAGTTTCCGAGATAAACGCGATCATACAGAAAATAAGATGATTTGCATGATGGATTTATTCCACATCTGCCAACTATTGAAATTGTATCCCTTTTTTCAAAAACACATACATACAATTATTGGGCGTGCCTCGGTTTTAATCTCGTCGTGGTGGGTGTGTGTAAATCCTATTGCTGCTCTGGCATATTCATCTATACATTATGCTATACATTATCGTAAAACATTAACATTAAAGAAGTGCAATACATAGTACATTCATAAAATGCATTCGAACTGTGTTCATATCAACATATCACACTATGTTTACAGAAAAAACCCGTTTGTTAATATTTTTGTCGCTAACATAATTACTATGTCTCTATATGACAACTTGATGTCATCATCACACATACTCAAAGAACACAAAACGGCAACAATTTTTAGTATAGCGAGCTGACTGCTCGACTTGCAGACAAACAAACAATCACAACAAGAAAGCCTGCGCGATGTGTGTAAGCGAGGCAGACCTATAAGAAAATAAAGAGACAGATAGCCATGAATGCTTAAGTGGTAGTAACGAGAAACGACAACTGGCCGCTGTGATTGGTGCAAAGCACATCTTGGTCTTGGTGCTGATTGGCGGAAATCCCACTGCGTGATTGTCGCACTCCCTTCTCTCGCTCTCTCTCTCTCTCTTTAAGTGCGTCTGTATATTTGCGTGGGAGGGCCATAACCTCTAACACCGTCGCAGAAAAAAACCACTTGTTTTTGGTTTCTGTATTTATGCATGTAGCTTCTTAGGCTTAGGCTTAGCAGTTGTTATTTGAAAAATAAAAAAACAAAATCTGCCACTGTTAAATCTAGTATCGATTGAATATTTATTAAAGTTAAACATAATTTAAAAAACTTAAACAGTATTTAATAATAAACTAGAAACGAAACATTTAGATAATATTTAAATAAAGTCAAGTGACTGTAAATGCCAACGTGAAGTAAATCGGAATCTGAGGCAAGTATGATATTGAAATCAAAAGGCACAACACACGAGCCCTCTACTGAAACACTTATACGAACACTCATTCACACACACTGTGTCTGACCGTAAGCCGTGGGCTTAAACATTTAGCACCAATCCAAAAGAAGGCAAAACCAACTGGCCACAACACCACCGCCACAACTTCGACTTCTTTCCACCCACCTCAAACCAACTTCATCTTTGCGAACGAGCGTAGCATCAGCAGCAGCGGTAACAGTCCTCAGTACTCAGTATGCAGTACAGCTTTGCAATAGAAAGCAAATGACGCTCCGCTGTGGCTGTCTCTCGGTGTTTGGTTCGTCTTCATTGGCTCGCTGCAGTGAGTCGGAGTCGGGCAGTCGTGAAGTATGCGCAAGCCGATGTGGTTGGGCGGTGCGGTGGCGAAACAAGGACCAAGGACACGCTCAGCACACGCATACACGAGCTAGACTCGCAGACGCACGTACACAGACACACACATGTACAAATCACACGCACAGACACAGATAAGAAACAAAACGTGCGCAGGATCTCAGCGACCAAAAGCAAACAGTCCGGAAAAAATGGCTAGAAATATTTCACGGCACTGAAAACGAAACAAAAAACACAATTTATAATAAGTAAAACAACGGCAACGATGACGACGTGGAAAATATTTGAAAAAAAATAACAAAAACAAATGTATATATATAGAAGAAGGAAATTGGCTTGGTTCGCGTCCACATGAATGCCATGAACAAGAATAGACACAGACAAACGCAACAAACGCCTCGACACTATCCGGAGTCGCGGATCGTGAAAATCGGTATCAGTTGAATGCCGATGTGTATGCTAATTCTGGTATCGTTATTCTGTCACGGTGACATTGTCGGTATACTGCTAGTCTTACTTTCGCCCGCGGGTCGAAGCGAACGATATCGTTATCCTAATTAGTGCCACCTACGCCGCTCATTTTTCTTCCGCGTGCGTGCCTATCCAAACTTGCCGATTGTCAATTATCTAAGTTATAGTTGTGTCGCTACCTCGGATATTGTGGATGCCTGTGTATCTAGTGTATATTCAGTGTCTCTATATTCCTGAATTCTTGGGATATACCTCGTCGTAAGCTGTAAGCGATTAACCACTGCATCATTAACATGGATCTCTCAACGGCGTATCGTTACAATCAAAACATGATGGAATATTACACATGTATATAATCCCAAAAAATATATATATTGAAAATTAAAAATTATAGTTCATATGTGATTTCTCCATTTCCCATGTACTCCTTACGATGATGTCGATTCTCACAGTCGGCATCACTAAACAAGTCTCAGGTATGCCCGTCTGACGATGTGAGCGTATATAAAAAAGAACAGATCTCGCGTAGATTACTTAAATTCAGTTGTAGACCCTTAGTTGATCAATTATATATATGAACATGCCATTGCATCTCGAGCAGACTATCTAACCCATTACAAGCCTTACTATGTTTTTATTAAAATGCCATTCCTGAACCCTTCAAAATAGGATAAATTTCACAAAATAGATATTGGTTTAGTTTCAAACAAAAACAATGAAAAGGTGTTGCACAATTCTCGTTCCTGATCGCAAGCTGACAGAGTGGCGTTAAATAGAATACAATCAATACAAGCAATGGCAATTGACACAAAGCAAAAAAAAAATGAGGGAGTAATAACGCAATGTTGAGATGAGGGTCAAAATTTGCAGAGAATAATCAAAGCAGCGGTAGCTGTCTGAACATACTTATATGTGAATACACCTTTGTATATATGTTTGTATATATACAATATCTAATAGTTTTGAGTAAAGCAGAAGAGACCATGTGTGCGCACATCTATTGAGAGTCAATAGATAGTTCATTAAATGACAATCGCATTTGCCATTTGGCACTCTGTCATATATTCGAAAGCCCTTTGTCTGCAATTCGTACCCCGCTGCGCCCTTAAAAGAGAATACAATTCTTGTCTTTATCGTCAGCATTCCCATTGTTGTACGGTATACAAACTATACAAGTATATTTTATTTCGCTTTACCAAATTTTATTCAAATCGTTTAAGGGGTCTTTTAAAGTTATTCTTAATTTCATATTTAGGTATTTTTAAACATAAGGTAATTTATTTTAAAACAAAATGTGTTGTCAATAATGTCACGTCTGTGCAAACCAGTTATTGGAACTATTTAACTATTCTAACCAAACATCAATTGTGAGTTTCACTACGATTCAAATATATAAGTAAATTCTCACTAGCATCTGATCATTATTTCAAAAGTTTTTAAAAGGGTATCGGCAGGGAATTCAGATTTTGCATAAGCATTTTGTTTTGCCGAAACTATAAAAGTCTCTAACTTTTCTGTAACAGTATTTAATATTTCTAAATAAACCAAGCAATAAAAAATTACTCCATATAAAATTATCTCATCGATAGATCATATTATCTCTAACTTTCCCGAAATATATAAGTTATTGCCATCAGCAATATGACACTGATTTTAATAACTAAGAATACTAAATTTGGTATGTGGACTATCTATTCTACTAATCAACAATTATTTAAACTAACATGTGATTGAGACGGGACAAAAATTAAATGGGACAATCATAATCTGAATTGATTAAATCTTTAAAAATATACATGTAAAAATGAAGTGATCTGATTAAAGTTTTTTAAAAATACCCTTCTTATTCTACATGTTATGAGTACTAGTAGATGTGTCAGACTGCACTTCGTACTTAATTAGCGGTTTAATATCGCAAACGCAAAACTAAAGTGCAAAAAACTAAATGATGTGTAAATGACTCCCGCTTTGACTGTATGTTTGTCATTAGGACAGATTTCTTCTGATCAGTTAGGGGCGGTCTCTTTTTGTGATTATCCGTGCATGACGGATGATGCTGTGTCTGCTTCGCGTGCAGAGTACACAATATGTAGGATGTAAGAATATGGATAAATAACCATAGAAAACATTCGTCATATTAACGCATACATATATAAATATATATAGTCTTTTCCAACATATCCCCGGTAACGAATCATACAGAGTGGTAAACAACACATAGCCCAGCCATAAAATCTCGAATGCTGAATTTTTTGACACAGTTTCTCATACTCAGTGGATGGGCTTGGCACCTAAAATAAAAACTAAACTCTTGATTTGCTTCTAAACTAAAAGTAGATTGGTTGTGCCGGTTTGCGGTTTATTGGTTATTTTGATAATATGGGCGATTGGGGGCGGTATCCAAAATCGGCAATATACAATATTCATATCTGACTGCTTTACACGAGCTTAACACATTAAATTTTGTGCCTCTAGTCCTTAAAACATGGTAAGAAAACCAAAGGTTGAATCAAGAACATATATACTTTATACATTAGCTCAAAACGATTATACGCGATCCCAAATAGAGCCTTCTCACCTGTTAATTATCAAAATCCGAAATTTAAAATGTGTTTTCACCTGTAACTTTTTACCAATTTACATAACACTTATGAAAAAAGTACCAATGTAGTGCTTAAAACACCTTTCAAGCTAAATATAAATACCTATATTTTCCATGGGTGGGGATGGGGGTTTCGTCGCCGAAATTTTGTGCCGATCTTTAAAGGGGGTGACCAGTTATCTACTCTATAAATTTGGGGCGCTGGGGGCGTTCTAGTGGGCGTGGCAGGCATTTCTATTTATTAATTAATTTATCTTTTCTGTTTGAATGCTCTTGGTAATAGTAAAAAAAATTCAAGAAGGAAGTTATTTAAAAATTAAGATTCTGTTGTGGGGGCTAAGTGCAGTCACTAAGTAAAGTGTGTAATATTACTTGTTTAATTGATTTATAATTAATATTTGTAACCAACAATCCTGCGCCGAACTCTGCCTCCCTTATTGATAAGGCACTTGCCTTATTATTTTATGGATTTTTAAATTTTGATTTTAGTTAAAGTTTGAATTATAAAAAAAAAATAAAATAAATAAAAAGGTCACTAAATGATAACTATTTTCTTTCTCTGATTTTAACATAGGTCACGGAGGCGTTAATCAATTGGGAGGTGTATTCGTGAACGGCCGGCCCCTACCTGACGTCGTGCGGCAGCGAATCGTGGAGTTAGCACATAACGGCGTCCGTCCATGCGATATATCACGCCAGTTACGCGTGAGCCATGGTTGCGTTTCCAAAATATTATCAAGGTTAGAAACTACACAAAAAATAAAACAAATGAGAAGGCTCTAGTCAGGGCCGCTAGACTAGGAGATACCCTGAACCCTGCGATCTGGCTCCATAAACATTTCAGCTCGTTTATACAAACATACAGAAATTCACACATACACACACTCACTCAAATGTACGACGCACGTACTTCACTCGGTAGGTGCGCGTGCCCTGAGTACAGAAACGAAATCCTTGTTTTCTTCTAAACTAAATTTATGATCGTTATGATATTTTCAGGACTTGTTAGGCGCATAAAAATCTATGTACAAACCAATTTGCAGGTCTGTAGTATTTGATTTGCGTTTGAATGAGACCAAGATCAGCTTTCTAGCTTTGTTAGCTAGAGCTAGAAAGAGCAGATCAAGTATTTAGTATACGAGCAAATCAAGAATCTCTTTTCCGTAGTGGGGGCCAAGAAGCTGATTGGCTGAAGCACAAGCCATTTCTGTGTTCGTGTAGTTCATAGTGATATTTAATGGTCGTGTAGCGCAGCTGCTAGGAGTTGGGCAGCTAAAGTTAAAGGGTGTGGATTCGAATCCCGCGCGGGGCTCACATGGAATTTTTGTTTAAATGTTTAAGATAAGCCCATATTATCAAAAGATAATTTAAATGTTAGTGTGGTGCAGTTGATAAGAGGTGTGTAGATGAAGCTTCAGGGTCACAGGTTAATTTTTCGTAGATAATTGCTAACTAAATTTTGCTGAGAGTTTGTGTGTATGTGTTAAATGCTGGGTTCAGGGTATCTCTTAGTCAGGAGGGTCCGACCAGAGTAATTTTACTTGTTTTTAGTTGATAGTTGCCCTGTTTTATTTATATCGATTTTGAGCTTTTGGTTTGCTTACCATATCACAAATCAAATACTACAGACTACTACTACAGACATATTATATTCTTGAAAATCCTAAACAAATTTTTGACAATTATGGTGGATATTTCTATCGAGGTCTGACGAGCACCAGTGCAGGTTTTGTAGATATCAGGATATTA
Organism: Drosophila micromelanica; assembly: GCA_004143825.1. Lineage (NCBI taxonomy): Eukaryota > Metazoa > Arthropoda > Insecta > Diptera > Drosophilidae > Drosophila > Drosophila micromelanica. Next base: position 19,866 of record SCDY01001667.1, read on the forward strand.
AAAGCAAAAGGCAGAAGTACAAAGAAGTTGCAGATAAATGCATACAGGTGTGGGTGTCCCCTGTATTTATAGGTATATACATTCTCGGTTGGGAGTTTGCGGCCTTGGAACCACAAAATCCAACGTAAATAGGACAATAAATCTTTTCCGTCGCATGAAATGTGCAGCACTGGGTGTAATCATGTGTCGATGTTTGCAGCCGCAGTTAGTATCAGAAAAAGAGCAACATTGTTCCGACCTAAATGATAGCTGACATTTAAATTGTTTGTAATTGAAATGGGAAAATTGTTGGTTCCGTTTGGTAATGTGTGCATTAATCAAAGAATTCCCGCGAACAAGGTGGGAGATTTTCGTATTAAAGAGGATGGGAGGCCTAAAACAAAAATGTGGATGGTTTTGGGAACAGATTTTTTAGATGAATGAATTAAACCTTGGATTAACATTTGATTTTATTTTGTGGGTTCAAATTTGTTGCAGCACTGTAGTATTTTAGTTGCGGCAACCAAGACCTGAAAGATTTAAATACGCGAACATATTAAATCAAATTTAGTGTCTAACGTTTATAGTCTAGGAGGTATGCTTAAAAAACCGGGTCGATCTTTTGAAATAAAAATACTTTCCCGAATCGCTAATGGTATCTCTTAGTAGGGCGGTCCTTACTAAAGCCTTGTCAATTGCTTTTTGTAAAAATTTTTTTATCATTACATTTGTTCATAGGATTGTACTTCTAAAATGAATACCATATATAGTAAACAATTTTAAATTTAACTTGTGTCATTATTACAATTCAATATTATTCTAAAAGTATTAACGTTTTATATCAGAATAAAATTACATTTTCAGTATGTTAACACTTTATTTTTTTTAGGTACTACGAGACTGGCAGCTTTAAAGCTGGCGTCATAGGCGGGTCCAAACCGAAGGTTGCTACCCCACCAGTCGTTGATGCTATTGCGAATTACAAACGTGAGAACCCCACAATGTTTGCTTGGGAGATTCGAGATCGATTGCTGGCTGAGGGTATTTGCTCCCAAGATAATGTCCCCAGCGTATCCTCTATCAACCGGTAAGAACATTTGTTTTCTATATGCAATCCTACTTATTGCAGTCTTGATATGGTTTTTATACTTGTTCACGAAGAGAAAAAAGCATATTGGGTTTGTTCTATCTTCGTCTTGCTGTTCGGGAAAACGATTTTTTTTTTTTTGCTGCTATTAATCGTTGGTGAAGAAATTTAAAATTTTAACGAAGCAGATCTTAGAAAGTCAAAGATAGATGACATTCAAATGATAAGAGCTATGTGTTGTCCAATTGAATATAATTTTAAATTTATGTGAATACATTATAAAAATATTTATATCGGATGAGTTATCTAAGCATTATAAAAAATGAACGACAATGATTCCGAAACCAAAAGTTGCCAATTAAAAAAAAATACTTATGGAAAGAACATTTATTTACCTTACATAGATATTTTAGCTCTGCCTCTAATAGCAGTTGCCAATTACATTCGATTTATTTCAATTTCGAGTTAGCGAAGTTCAACTATATGACGACGACTTTGGCAGTTCGCAAAACGTGTGCATGTAAGAAGCCTTTGATGATTGTTTTTGTAAAGTCGGCATTCAAGTAGATGGGTGTAGATGTGTGTTGCAATACTTGCTTGCTGTCATGCAGCTTACTTCCGAATCCGTTTCCGGCCATAGCTTGCTTGATGGGTGCGTCTTCAGCCACACTGGCACGCCAAACACAAGGCTAATAAAAATATCTAAGTAGTTTTTAGCGTTCATAATTGCGGCACAATGCTTGACACACGACCACCACAAAAGCTAGCTTCCTATCCGTGTTCCGGTGCAACATTTTTGCCATCACAACCATCAGCCTCATCATCATCGTCGCCGTCGTCATTCTACGGCACAGTAATGTACGCACTTCCTCTTTGACCATAATTCATTTTATTTGGCCAAGGATGCCAGCAGGCAGCTGCTCAAGGAACAGCCGTACAAAAACCATAAATTAGCTGTGCACAACAAAATAATTGGAATTCGAGCGCCGGGCGACGGGCGCTACGACGCGACGGCTGTATAGAGGTGACTAAAGTCAACGCGCAAAGATATTCCGCACTTGTTCACGCAATTCAAGCTTCTCCTTCCATAGCCGGTGTCCACCCCGAGCTTTACTTAACAGAACACGTTGTCGAATATTTACTGGATGCTGCAACCACACGCGCCACGTGCACCCATTCAGAATCAATTCGCTGCGACTAGGAGTATGCAAAGCGTCAGTATTGGGGCATGCCTTGTGACCGATGTGATGGGTAATTCAAGAGGGTAGTTCAAGGGATAATCAGCATTAACTTGCCTTAATGCGACAATGTGTGATTCAATGGCACTCGAGCGATGATTAGAGCGCAGATTCAATCATGTACGTACAAGTAAATTTCGGGTGTGAGTATTTATATATATATATATATATATATATATATATATGGGTATATATGCTTACAGTTTTACAGACCCTCACAGCAAGTGTCGCAGTGATAGTCCAGTTTTTTGTATGCCCATTCAATCCCAGTCCCAAGAGAAAAGCACTTATAGAGTGACTTTCGCAGCACTCAACATAAGCCAATCTGTCCTCTTTGGACAAATAAAGCCAAATAAACAAATCGAAATACGAAGGCAACGCATAACACCGCGCATCCCAAACATATGTCCCAATTGTGCGCACTGTCCAACAAGTCCCAGAACACAAACCATTGCGCCCTCCAAACAGTACGCCTCAACCCGGTGCGATTGTCCTTTTTGAAATACATAATTTTATTTCATTCCGCTTGAGTTACCCGCTCAATCCGCAACATTCAGAGTAAAAGTGGGGAAAAGTGTCTTTCAAATCAAACACTTGTTCACATATGTACAAGTGCATTCACTCTATGTTATATTCGTGATATACTCATCTTTATTTTTATTTTGTTTTTATACTCGTTCACGAAGTGAAAGGGTATATTGGTTTTGTGCAATGTCCGTCTTGCCGTCCGTCCGTCTGTCCGTCTTGCCGTCCGTCCGTCTGTCCGTATGAACGCAATTATTTTCGCCGCTATTAGTGAAGATTATTATTATTATTTTCGCCAATTATTTTCGCCGCTATTAGCTAGAGATTTGCAATTTTGGATATATACTCGTGTGTACGTCAGATAAAGTGTTAAGGATTTTGAGCTGCGCCCACTGGGGGTGTGGCAAACCGATAACACATAATATCGTATATCGATAAAATCCACAATTCAAAATCAAGTTACCTTCTCAAAACATTGCGACCTTGATATCCCGGCCACACATACTAGAACTCCTCCAGCGCGCCGTCCCAGTTTTTGAGCAAAAGTCATCAAATTTTGCATATATATTTCAGTAATGCTTCCTTAAACAACAAAAAATAATAATAATAATTAAGAACGTGAACGAGTATAACGCAGTCGGTGACACCAGACTGCAACGTTCTTACTTGTTTTTTTTTTTTGGTTTAAATATAATTATAAATAAGACTGAGCCAGCGCATATACATAAAATGCTACCCATTAAAGGTCACAGGAATTACTCCTCATAAAATTGCTTAGAAGTTGCTAAATCTCAATAGTTATTTTCTCACCTTGCGCAAATATAGCTTGTAGAAACATAGCTTAATTTAACAGAACGGTTCCCTGGTGGCTAGCCAAATCATCGCAATTATGGTGTTGTGAAATGGGCTTTATAAATAAAAAGCCAGTGGATTTTCTTTACACCCTCGCATCAAACCTTAATTGTGTAGTAAGGGGCTCAGGAATGCCTGAACCTGCACCATTAATCTAAAAGGTAGTTACCGAAAAAAAAGTTGTGTTTATTAGAAGATTTGCAGTGAATTAAATGTACAGTTACTGATAAAAATAGTTTTGCTTATTAACAAATTTTTAGTGAACTTGAAGAATACATACTTGGATATCTGAGCGACAATATTAACAATATTATTGTAATTTAATAAACTTTATTCGTATCAAAATTTTTGGTTACCAGATATTTTTTGTTACTATAAGTATTTTATCCAATTGGTTTTATTCCTTGAACCATTACAAATTAATTAATGAAACGAAGCAAGACAAAAGGAAAAATTTAAAGTTTTTCCTGCATATGGTTTAAGAGGATATATAGTCGAAAAGTTATGTACTAACCAAATAATATATATTATATAACTTATATATCCATTTTCAATGGGTTCTTTTGAAGGGAAGCAGTGTATAGCATCTATTAAGGATCTTAAGCCCCATGTATAGTCCAGCATACAAACGTTTTTGACCAAATTTATATACAAATGCACGTACACAGATGAAAACCATTTTCTTTTATCTGTCATTCCCAACAAGTAAGTAATATTCAATCTCAATGTGAACTGAGATATTCGGTTGGTGGTTCCCGTCGATTTTGTGAGTACATGTGACTATAATCGTTTTGGTTTGGCATTCAATTTTATTTATTAAAGAAGTACATATACATATGTACATATGTATGTAGACTAGTGGGTACACTTTAAGAAATACGTTATGTTGAATTCAAAAATGAGCGTTATAAAAATTCGTACCCTTTTGTTTTTAAGGTTATAACATGGATCTCTTCATTTTTATAAAACTATTATGAATCAGTCTTCCTTTTATTATAACATAAAGTATTCAAATACTTATTACAAGAAGTTTCTTACATGAAATAGACAGAACAAGTGAGAAGGCTCTAGTCGGGGCCGCCCGACTAGGAGATACCCTGAACCCTGTCTATATAAACATTTCAACCGTATGCATTTATACATTCGTACACAAATTCACAAAATCACACATACTATCTAATCTATGTACAAACCAATTTGCAAGTCTGTAGTATTTGATTTGCGGTTTTTATGGTTTTGTCGATATTGGGGGCGAATGGGGGGAGGTATCCAAAACCGAGATGCTTCCTTCTGCCTGTTACATACATTTGCACAAAACCATTATACCCTTTTTTACTCATTTTCAATGGGTTCAGGGTATAAAAATATGCAGTAATCCGTACTTACGAGGTGTCAAAAGTATAGTAAATACGGAAATCCGTACAAATATATGTACATATATTCCGATACCGAAATTGTCAATCTTAGTATGTTTTTAGCGCTAGTTGGTTTAATTTAGAATCCGTATTATCATATTACTTTTGTTTTTCGCAATTTTTGCTTATACAGTGATTAACTTTAAAGGTTAATAAAGTTAAAGCAAAAAAAAAATTTTACATTAACATTGTGACTTTATTTGTTAACTTAACTTTCTTTTAAAAAACAAAAACAACGAAATACTTCTTATTTCTAGTTCACAGCTTATTTTATGCAGTCTCGGAAGTATCGAAATGTTATGGAAACATTATATTATTAAGAAATAGAGACTTGAAACTTTGGATATATACTTGTAGTTAACCTCTTCAGACGAAGTATTAAGGTTTTTGTAACACGCACCCTGGGGGCCGGCAATTCCATAACATGGCAATATACCTCAAATCCCAAATCGATAAAAGTTTAATATTTCCTACAATTTTTAAGATAGAGCCATCAAATTTGGATGTGAATAACTGCTGACCTCCTCCACAGATTGAGCCCTTGATATCCCTGCCACCCCCAATAGAATGCCTAAAAATTCGGGTATGCCTATATACAGTTTTGAAGCTAGAGTTACCAAAGTTGGAATGTTCAAAGCTCATACATCGCAAAACTTACAAAATACCAAATCGTTTCAAAATAGCAGTAATAGTTAAGAACGTGAACGAGTATAACGCAGTCGGTAACGCTCGACTGCAGCGTTCTTACTTGTTTATTTTTGACATTTGCAGGATCGTGCGCAATAAGGCAGCGGAGAAGGCCAAACACGTTCACCATCACCAGCAACAGCAGCAAATGCCAGCGAGCCTGAGTAATGGGCACGTTGCCACCGAGAGTCTCGACAGCAGTACGGGCGCTGGAAGCGAGCAGCAGGTGCCGAGCGCCGGAACTGGTAGCAACAATTCCAGTAGCAATAACACTTCAGCGTCCGTCATTGCGCGTACACCGGGATCTGGCCCAGTTGCTGGGCAAGAAACAAGCACCACCGTCGGCAACAGTGTTCCGCACAATAACAGCAACAGCAGCAGCAATCCCAATAGCACAACTGCATCAAGTCAACAAGGCTCTGAGCATCGATCGTCTGGAACGGGATACAGCATAAATGGAATCCTAGGTCTACAGCATGGCCATCACATACACAACAATAATAACAACAATAATACAAATAATAATAATAATACTAATACATCGGATCCCAATAGTAAACGCAAAAGAAATGAAGTTCATGGTAAGATTCCAGTTTTATATTTTTGTTATTTTGTTGAACACTACATACGCGCAAAGAGATGTTAAGCATTTAATTGATTAATATTTTGTAATATCAACAACTATGTAAAGTTTATTAAAAATGGGCACGGGATAAAAAACCCACCTTCGTCTCTAGATGCTCACAGTCCTTGAGATCGAAGCGCTCGTACCGACGGACAGAAAAACTGTTATATGACTATGACTATAAACTATGGCCTATATATGACTCTTACAACAAAATTTGACACTTACTTTTAAATGATCTTGTTTATGCAAAGGTTTCCTTAAATCTCAAATCCTGAATTTAGCCGCTATGCAAAACCACACGTCACGGAAGTGGACTTCTTGATTGGCATATCGTTGAATATGTTAAGGGTGGTAAAAGGTAAAATTGAATTACCGCAAAGTGCTTTGTGGCTATATTAGCCTCATCATCAAACCACAGCCGTTAGCGTCAAGGCATGTTTCTTGGAATCAAGCCCCAGAAACTGGTCTGTGAAGATAGCATCTTAATTGGGTGATGGGTAGTGCTGCAGCAGAAAGAAACACAGAATCTGATTATGTTTTATCTATATGGGGTGCAGATGGTCATTAGGCAATAATAAAGCTCTTCCATGTCAGATGGATGCGACTCGCACTTGTCATTTTTAATAATTGTCCACAAAGAGCAGTTTGAAAAATCGCACCCCTAACGACAATCCGAACAGGCATAAGCAAGTTAAAGTTAAATAGACAAGGATGGTTGGTTATTAACAATTGTGGAACCATTCTAGTTCACTCTTCCTCTCCGATATCCAAAACAATTATAGTAATAGAAGCGTACGATAAAATGCTGTTGCTTCTGACACTCACTCGGGCACCAGCACGGCAATAAAAGAGCAATAAAGCCGAACCTAAATCGGCACAGACCTTCACCATCCTTTTGTTGCTTATACTCGTACATTTTCTCGAGATTGCTTATCAATTCCCTTAGGGATAACGTTCCAGTTGCCCAAAGTGCAGTTTGTAGTGAATACTTAGACTTGAATTTGTGGCGAATTTGTTCAAATCATTTTGATTTCCGCCAGGCAGAACGAAACCGAATATTTGGCCAAAGTGTCGTTACTCTGATATCATGTTAGGGGATGAAAAATGGGTTTGAGCATCAAGTTCGACCCTCCATGTTTACAATAATCATCTTTGTATCTATCGTCAGATGTTTTAAAATCTACTTGTGATTTGTGAACTGTAAGCAGCTAATTGATTGCATATGTGCATATTAGGGCTGTATTTGTTTCGATTCGATCTTTAGTAGAGGTCATGCGCAAACTGTCCACCAAATGGGTATGGAAAAGAAATCTTAACACTTTCTCTGAAGCAGTATAATCCGAAATTTTAAGTCTCTATCTTCAATAGTGCCGAAAAAAGTTGTCCAACGGACAGACAGACAGCATGAAGAACATTGCACAAACCCAATATAGTAGTTTCACTTCGTAAACGAGTAAAAAAAACGAACAATTTTTGTGTTTTTTTTATTAAAACGCAGTGGGTTGCCATGAACGAGCCTTAATTTAAGTCTTTGATCCTTATAGTTTCTAAAGAGACTTGTCTAGATTGAGACGCATTTTTCTAGATGTTTTTATATATTTGCACAAAACCAGTATACACTAAGTTCAGGCACCAACCAAACAATAAGTATAACACGCTTTCTCTCTTATTCTCTGGACCCGAAAAAAAACCGACGTCCCTGTTATACCTGCCACGCAGAAATTGCTTGTGAAATGTTATTGTTCTGACCCATCTTTAGTTGATCAGGGAATCTCCAAGTCGGGAACTGTTGAGCTTTTCCCTTCGGTCTGTACGCCTAGGTCTGTGAAAACTTATATCGCGAAAGTATTAGTGGTATTTCCTATTTCCTCTCTAGTTTTAAATTTTAACAGTAACACGTGCTGTTGTTGATCTAATGAATTTATTTTGCATGTGCTTGACAACAATTGTAAACATAAAATTGAAGCCATTACAATAATTTCATTGAAAACCCTTAGAATATCATAGCCGTTATTAACTGGGAGCTTGAATATGACTTTATAAGCCTTTTTATGCGGAAGTATTACATATGAATCCAGGAGTGGCCAAGTTTCTACCCAAGAATGCACTTAAGAGGCACGTGCCGTTTGCCAGAGCCAGCAACAATTCTCTGATAGAAAAAGTAACAGTAGTAATTGAATTAGCGTTGCAAAGAGAGGGGTTGACATTGGGAAAATGTGTTAAGTGGAAATACTGATGTAAGTGTACAAGCAATATAGACATGGAGATGGAAATAGGGATAAGCGACCACAGAGGCTAATAAATATGACTATATACTCATATATTTATGCAATTACAAAAATAAGCTAAATATTCTTTCTTTCAGATGAAAATCGTGACGTGAATATGCATTCCGAAGAGGATGTAAAGCGACAGCGCTTAGCTTATGGCGGAGATCAGCTTTACACAAATGTAAGTGGCCTATATATTTTTAAACTAATTTTTTTTTGTTATTTTACCCTGAACCCATTGAAAATGAGTAAAAAGGGTAAAAGGGCTTTATTCAAATACTTGTAAAAGGCAGTAGGAAGCATCGCCAAAGCAATAATATACTATTTATTAGGATCAATAACTTCTGTTTTTCTTTACCGATATTGATTAAACTTATTCAAAGTGATATAGTGTATATAAATATAGCCGACCTAAATCTCTCAAAATAATTATAAACAAGCATTAACAATTTGAGGTTGATGCGCACTTTTCGATTTTAAGAAAATGGTGAAAATATCGATAATTTTAAACAAACTTGATTTGCGCGTACAATGGACGGGTCTAAACGCGTTTATACAGACGGAGATGTCAAAATTGACTCAGATATTGATCCTGATCAAAAATATACATATTTACTGGGGGAGATTTTGATTTTTGCAATTTGCGTGGGAGGAAGTGTGTCGGGTAGGAGGAAGTGTGTCGGGTAGGAGTGAGTGGCTCGTGGCCGAAATTTTTGACCAGTTATATACAGATATAGAAATTTCCTTATTCTTAGGGCGGGGCGCTGGGAGGCGTTATTCTGGTCGGGATATCAAGGTCGCAATCTTTTGGGAAGGTCTTCAAAATTGTTGACTTTATCGATTTTCGGTGTTATCTGTTTGCCACGCGTATATGCCCAAAATGTCAAGTCTTTCTATTATGGGGTCCGATATGCTTCCTTCTACCTGTCACTGCAATTGAATCGATTGCAGCCGAATTAAATGTTTAAATTGTTTTCTAAATCAACTCTTTTAGATATGGTCTGGAAAATGGTGCATCAAAGATGAGCACAAGCTGCTCTCAGAACTGGGTGGTTTCAACACCACTACTGGAACCAGCACGCCGGCCTACTATGAAGCCCCAAATGGGTATCCAACGAGCACCATATCATGTGCGGGTGTAGGCAGTGGTGTTGGCAACGACTCGTCCATGATGTACGACAGCATTGCCTCTATATCACAAAACCAGAGCACACTGTACACAACGCCCATTGGACCCTCAATAGGTTAGTAAATGCAAAAAAAATATACTTTCGTTACTATTAGACAACAATAATTTACAGTGAAGAAATAGAGTTATTATTTTTTACATTTTAATTTTAAAATTGATTTTATTTATTTTTATCATTTATTTTATTTTTTTCATTTAAATTCTACATTAATTGGCATCTCGCTTAAAACGAAAACTGTAGGCAGCAGTTCTTTGACGCCCCTAGTGCCTTTAAATTTGCAGGATATGAAATTCAGTGCAAATAACCAGGAGCAAACCATCTCGCCCTTTTATACAGGTAAGAGAATATCCAAAACTGCGATTGGATAATGCAGCTTATATAGTTAATATATATAGTTAATTGCATCAAGATGGGTGAAGAAACACATAAGTTTAAAGCAAACTCGTGACAAAACTTGACAAATTTGACAAGACAATTACCAGCAAGAACTTTATAAGAGATAGAAACTGCATGTATACCAAACGCAGGTCAGGTTTATTTCATATTAACCATAACTCGCCCCGTTTTCTTATTATTGATATTTGTTGTTTTTCATCTACGTTTTTTTTAAACATATTTCTGAAACTACAAGAACCAAATTTGATTTTTATATGTTCGCGTATCCCATACGCTGATTTTGGAAAATATTTTCAAAATATATGAAAAGCACAAAATAAGAAAGAATGCTGTAATTTTTACCGATCTTTAATGGAGGTGACCAGTTGCCTACTTTCCAAACAAACACTTTTCGATGTACATACATTCGATGCAAATAACCTATATATCAAATATTATGGGTCTTTAGCTTCACATACATATGCTTAAATGTGCATGCATATGTACACAGAGAGAAAAAATCAAGTATTCCGTACTTGAAACGGCACATTTCAGACTTGATATCTCACTAAGATTGAAATTACTAAAGTCAAGCAGA
>SCDY01001668.1:0-35295 GCA_004143825.1 Drosophila micromelanica
TTCTATTTTTCCGTTGTTTACCGCATGTTAAACAACGGAAAAATAGAAGCTCAAGCTGCCTAATGGGAATTATCGTTAAAGTCCAAGTTGCAGCTGGATCAATTGAGCAAAGTGCATTGATAGGGCACGCTTTGATAAAATTACAATATACAGATATGTATATAGATATACAGATATGTACTATATGCTAAACAAACACACAGAAAAAATATAAAAAAAAACTGTGAGTAAAAATGTATTTATTTTATATTTAACTAAAAAAGTCAAGAATGAAATGTTTGTATGAATTGTATCCCACTCAAACTAGAATTCAAAACAGCTTTTTTGTGAGTATATACAATTGAGTCTATATGTGTGTATAGATATTACCAACACAGTTGCATTTGGCCGTAATTGAATCTGAGACGCAACGCAACTGTCATGCAAAAGTTTTCTACGGTTCTGATCTGGGGTACGGCGGAGCAGCTCCGGACGGGGGTTACTTTGGCTGGAGGTCTGGCCTGCAATTGACCCAATTCTCTGTTCTCCGTTCGTTGCTTGTAGGTTTTTTTTTGCTATTGTGCACTGCGCTGCGCTGGGAGGCCAGTCATTAAGGCTGACAACGTTGCTGCTGTCAACGGCGCTGGGGAGTGGTGCCAAGTGGTGCGGCGTGGTGCGGCGTGGTTCTAGTGGGCTAGGTGTCTAGTGGGCTACTAGGGCGCAAGCCTAGCCGCTGGCATTGATTGAAGCCTAATTAAAGTAAAACACGGCTCTAAATAGCGGCAACTTTGCATGTGGAGCAGCTACTAGAAGATGTCGGTAACAATATATCCAAGCCCAGTTAAGAACAGACGACGTATCTTTAGATAAATAGTACACACGTATATTTAAGCTAGCTTTTAATTATTGTTATTAAAGATAGCTAGCTTAGGATTGAAGCTAAAATATAGAAAAAACTTAAAAAAAATATCGATGAATAATTTTTATTAAGATTAAATTATAAATTAATATAATTTTCTTACATATTTACTTATAAACATCTATAATTCGAAAAAATAATTTTTTTTAAATATTTTTATTGTTGATCAGAATTCAGTTTTCAACAAATTAATGTTCTTTTTTTCAGTTTACTTTAAATAAATATTATATTTAAATGTTTTAGGCGAATAAAGTATATAAGTTGTTGAAATCCCAATTTTCTTATATTAAAAATTGTGTTTTTTTGAAATTTGACTGATCCCATGATAGCTATGAAATATAGATAGCCTAGAATATATGATTTAATAGATTTAAATATATGTTCCACCCAACTGAAAGTTCAGGGTGTGGCTTAAAAAAGTATATAAAGTGGCCTGATTCCAAGTACATCAAGTCTTTACTCTACATACTTTTGAGAAGTACTTATACGCCATTTCAGCCTTTTGAACGGTGTATTAAAGAAAAAGTAAAATATTAGAAGCTGCATGAAATGTAGAAATCTCTTTCTGCCTCATTTTGTTTTTTTTTATTTTTTGCATTTTGCTTTTGTGAGTGGCAAGAACAGGCCAGAAAGAGAACAAGAGAGCCAATGATCATAACTATCATTACGCTGATCATATGGTTTTATTGTCGAATTTGCCGTCGTGAAACTTGTTTATGTTGTTGTTGTTGTTTTTTTTCGGAATGAGTTTGTGCCACTTTTTTTTCAAGTTGCGCATGGAAAAAAGGCAACAACAGCAACAACAAGAAAAAGAATTTCCGTTAACGGGGTCAGCAGCGCGCGCACCGAGCCGCAACTCTTGGCCAATGCGTCGCAACTTTTTTGGCCAGGTGAAATGTTTTGGCAACGCGATTTGTCGGGGGTTTTTGTTTTTTTGTATTGTTTTATTTAACTTTAGCATAACTTGTTAATTGTACTTATACAACACCCGCAAAGCAGCCAAACCTCCCTCCCCCAACTCAGCCAGCAAGCGCTTTTTAATGTTCTATGTTAAGGTTGAGGTTATCAGCGCACGAAAACGTGCTAAAGTACACAATATCACAGCAAAGACAAGGACGGCCGAAATAACAATGTAAACACATTTGATAAACAAGCAGAGAAATTCAATGATGGCTTCGAAGGGGAGAGGTGCGTGCGTGCGGGGGGCGGGGAGGGGGTGCAGGCGAGGCCGTTAGGTTCTGGCCAAGTACTTGACTGGCCCTTGGGACACGCTATCATCATTATCAACATCATCGACAACAAGCAACGAATACTTTCAGTCGAGAGTTCACGACTGCGAGATGCCCTGTAGGCACCTTTGCAAAAAATCAATTGATATACATAAGTCATAAATGTGGGTATATACATTTTATAAAAACTGTTATATCGTTATTCAATCTAAGAGAATATCTAAAAGTTTGATGTACATTAATTTTCGGATAAAAATATACAACCGAACTAATAACAAAATAAAGAAAAAATATAAATATAAAATATATCTGATCTGCATATAGTATTCAATGTCTTATATACCAAACTCGATAATTATGCTATGTAACAAATAAATCGATATTTATCGATTTTCTGTGTATGGTAACATGTATGGTATAATAACAAATAAGCTAAACATCGATATTTATCGGTTTTGGTAAAAACTAAAACTGTGCTAGTTTCTGGATTACAATTGAGAGTAAGAACAGATTGACTTTTTTGTTGATGTTGATCAGGATATATACATATATTCTATGCCTGTTATTTATATTTTCACAGTATGCCCATTTTTACTTATTCTTTATGAGTACAGGGTATGAGATCGAGCACCTCATGTGGCATGGAATTTTGTTGTTTTTACCTTATCGAGTGGTTTCTGATAAGCGGAAACTGTTAGCAACTTTTTTTTGTTTGTTTGTTTTTTCACACACACACTGGACTCTGAGGACTCGATATAGCGTCGCTAATATGTGGGTTAAACAAGCCTTAAGTGATTTAGATACGAATCATTATAGATACCAGACATCAGGCACTCTCGATCAGCTAACTCTGACAAGTTATGGAATTCCTTCATAAGTGTAACGCTTTTTATGGTCTGACTAGCGTGACAAATGCCCGATCCATAGTTGGATTTGGCGAACAAATTGGGAATTTCCTTACAAGTGTTTTCTAGTTAATGGACTACTTTTGGCTTTATCTGGCGTGTTAAACACGTAATGGTAGTGTGTAAAATTTGATATATGTAGATAGAAATTGATAATAACGCCATCGGTTAGGTAATCGAGGGAATTGTGATAGGGAGTGCTGATATGGTCTAATACAAAAGAAGTCGTTAAATATAAAATGACGTTTAATCTATATTTATTACATACACTCTATACACGATATGAGTACGTCGAACAAAGAAAAAATGGGACTTCAAAATTCTTGAGGCTTTCTTTTATTTTATATATGTATGTATATATATATTTTATTAGAATATATTGCTTAGTATGCAAATAAAAAAAAAAAAACAATCAGACCCGGCTACATTTAAAGTTCGAACCCGCATTCTTACATTCCTGTTCTGGGACTTCAATTACTCATCTTAAGAGAAACAATCTAATATGAATATAGTCCACATCGTCTATAAATATTCTTGATGCTTTGTTTTGTTTTTATGTATATTTATATTTATATTATTATATTATTTATTTTACTAGAATGTATTGTTTAGTATGCGAATAAAAAAATATTAGACCCGGCTACACTAAAGTTCGAACCCGCATCCTTACATTTCTGTTTTGCAACTTCAATTACTCATCTTTAATCCATATCAACTATAAATATTCATGATGCGTAGTTTTATTTTTTACGTATATTTATATTTATAATATTATAATATAACTTTCTTCGAAAATTGGGCATAAAATAATTTTAAATGAGAATTTTTATAAATATTAATGTGCTAATCAGATTAACAAACTGGCTTCCAAGAAAACTAGATTTTTTAATAATTAAATATGCCAATAAATATATTTTAAATTGCAACAATTCAATGAAAATTTTATTAAAATGTGCAACACAGAAATTGTGTAATTTTCAATTTCTGCAACTTCACTGTAAATCAAATTATATCGGATTTCAGCGAGGGGCATTTTAGGTGGCAGCTCTCGCCCACAAAGTCGCTGTTAACTGCGTCTAATGCTTTTATTGGCATTAGCTTCAGAATTAAAATGTAGGCATCGACGTAATTAAATAATCGGAAATCCAAGCCCATAGCTAAATTGACTGACAGTTAAACGTTGCGGCGGCGAGATTGTCTTGCGGCGCGCCCCTTGCGCCAATGCCCATCTTTGGGGGCAACAACTCGAAAATTGGTGCGTGGCAGCAATTAATGAAGATGGCAAAAACTAAAGATGATGTCACGTGTATGTGGTGTGTGTGTGTGCGTGGCTGGTCTAGGCGCGGCAGCGGCCTCCCTAGCCAATGCCAATCGATAGACGGCGCGATAAAAATGGTCACGCATGTGCCAAGGCAGGCACTCCTGACGCTCAACTCCCATGCACGAGCTTTCTGCAGCAGCAGCAGCCGCAGCAGGCAGGAGCGCACCCAGAGCGTAACCCACGCCAGCGAGCGCAGCGCTGAAGGTCGTCAGCGTCGCAGTTAGAATAAAACGCTTGCGCAAGTCGCAGCAGCAGAAGCAGCAGCCGTAGCAGCGACGCGCCGTCACCTGTCTTATGCAACGCAACGCGGCTTCAGTTGCTCTGTTGCTCAGAGTTTAGTTTGCCCAACTAGCGCGACAAGTGAAGATAGCACACGGCATAAACGGTAAACAATAAAGCTACAATAAAGCTACAGCGACAGCGACAGCTACAATCTGCCAATTGTGCGCTGCAGTTTTTCCTTTCACCGCGCCGGCGCCAATTGCTCTTATTGCTGATAAGATAAAACACCAACAACCATAATAATAATAACAACATCTACAACAACAACAGCATCACCAGCAAAGCCTGTGAACGTGTGAGAGAGCAAGTGTGTGAGAGAGTTTGCCAGAGAGCGCACACAGCTGAGCGCCTGGATTGCCGCGTGCGCTGTTGTTATGGCTGTTGGAGTGCGGCCGTCTGGCGCTATTATTAGAGAGTTACCGTTGCTTTATTATTGCCTGCCTGCCAGCTACTAATATTGTATGTTTGTGTGTGTGTGTTACTGCTACTTGTGTATTGGTGTTGTATTCGTGTTCTGTGCATATTTTGCGCGTTTTTTATTTTCAGTTTTGTTAACGTCGTCGTCGCCGCCGCCTCGCAACGCTGCTGCCAAGCAGAGAGTCCGCAGCGAAAATAAAGCAAGAGCGCACAAGACAAAATAAAAGAAAAGACCAAAGCAAATTCGCCGCTAGCCGCAGTTAGTACGCAGTTCTAAGCACTTTTTTTTCAAGTTTACTTTAATGCGAGTTCTGTTTTAGTGTGTGTATGTGTCTGTTTGTTTGTTTGTGGGTGTTTATTTTTTGTTTAAATGACAACGTGCAAATTGTTTAACAATAACTGCACAAAAAAATTGTTAAACTGCAGTAGCTGGCAACAATGCTGGAAAAAAAGAACATTAATGAAAACAGAAAAAACAAACACAAAGAAAAGTGGCACGCGAAATTCTAGCAACAGCAACAACAACAACAAAAATGACCCTCAAGAGGGCCGTCACGTAGAGAGTACGCGTGAGTGAGCGAGAAAGCGCGAGCTGTTGACATTGCGGCAGGCAATTGTCATTTTGACAGCTTCCACAATTCCGATCGGCAAATGATGAATGACTCCAATAAGAATAAAGTGGAACAAATTCGCTGCCAATCAGTGAGAGTTTCAAAGCTTCTTTTGAGTACTTGGCATTAGATGCGACAATACTACAATATGACTACTATATAATTTATAATTGTTGTTTTTTTTTTGTCTATTAAGAGCTTTGTTTTCGTTTGTTATTAACAGTAAAATGCACAAGTGGTATTCTAGGCTATGGTGTACAGTGATCGCTAACTAATTAGAACGCTTTTGTTTTCCAAGTGTTTTTTATATGCTTAAAAAGATAATATATATATAATATCATTTTTTTTTAATGCAACAAATAATATTCTAATAAATAAGAACACGTCATTGTGATGAGAAATTTCTTACATCAATTTCATGGAGCTTAAATTTCTACTCGACTCTCGACCACTGTACCTTATTTCATGCAAATTGTTGCTGGGCTTGGAATCGGTAGTCTATATCAATATATCATAAACAAGAACAAGTTTGTTTCAAAGTTGTTCACAATTGCTTCTAGAACGTGTACTTGAATACATTGTTAAATTATATATACACCTAGTTTCTACTGTCATATACATTGTTTTATATATTAATTTTTATAACCAAAGACTTTTATATATCTGAAACATATAAATTTAAATCATTTTGTTTTCGTTTTCATTACGTTGTTAAACTATTTAGTTATTTTTGTTGTAATTTTTTTCAATAATTTTTACACATGTCCCCAAGGGTTGCCAACCCTTTGACTCACCCTTACGGTAATTTCCTGCAAAGTCTTTAAATATTTATAGCTGCCCACTTAAAACTAAACTCAGGGTCCTTGGAAATCATTAAAGTTATTTCATAGTAAAACAGTTAGAACAACGAAAGTCCCCTAGCTTTATATATAAAATTAAATTTTTTAAATTAAATTTTTTAAAGAGCAATTTTTGCATTTTGTTCTTTAAATAATCTTGCTAACTAAAGTCGTGAATTTCTTTAAATTAAAAAAGTATTGTATTGAAAACATCTTTAAAATGTTAATTTTGCGAGACATCTTCAAAATTCCGACTATTTGCTCAGACATTTCTTTGATACTGACTCATCCAAACCGACTCCAGGGTAGCGACACTTATGCAATTTCTCTGTCTGTTTATCTTTAGTTTGCCATATAATGCGATATCTTGGTTAGCCAAGCCAAACATTTAACATGGACTTAACACCGCAATGGATATATACGCAGATATACGCTTATGTGACCCACTATTGAAGTTGAAACGGGCCCTGGCATCGAGCCAATTCAGTATAAAGTGACTCGAATTGTGGCACAAATAGAATATACATACATACATACATATATATACTTGGAGATAAAGGCCCGACTGAATGTTATTTAGCATAAGTTCTGGTATTAGTCACACGCCACCCGGCTGATAAGTCGGCGTCTTTTTTTTACCATTTCCAGTTTCAGTTCCAGTTCTATTTCTATTTCTATCTGCTGTCTGTTTCAAATTTCTTGTATACCCTTGCGGAGAGTTTTATAATTTTGTCACGACGCACGTTCTCGACCCTATAAACTACATATATATTCTTGATCAGTATCAATAGCCAATTTGATTACGGCTATCCACCGATCTAACTGACTATACGACTGTCCCAGGTTTGAAGCTATTTCAATAAAACTTACAACGATCTATCTATCTATCAGTTGGAATCAGATCGGATAGTTGCCATAGAAATTTAAGCTCGCAAAATTTATTTTTGTATAAAAGAAACACCTGTTTGTTTTCAAAGATATTATAACCAAATTTGACAATTGTAACTGTCTCTATGCTCCCAAAATTGCAGCAACGTTTTTTTCAATTTCGGGCATGTATATGGCATACATAAATGTATGTAGTTACCATAAGAACATCAAGTCAACAATGAGTTTTGTATACAAAAATTTGTTGTAACAAAATCAATAGACCTTCAATATTTCTGCAAGGGTATTTAATCTTCGGCACCCTGAAGATAACCTTTGTTCTCGCTTCGATTTTGTTTTTCGTAGTCGCTGCAGATAAAGTTGCTGTGTAAACTTTTCCACAGGTGCCTCTTCATATATAGCATATAGTATAGTACACTTGGCCGCAAATTTGCATAGTTGTTGTGGCTCTTCTGACTAGTTCGGAGACTGCACAATAATAATAATAAAAACAACAACAAATAACAAGCACAATGATGAGCATTCAATAAAAAATTCCCGCACGTCGCTGCTTTGTGATATCATCGCCTAACTTTGGATCAGACTCAGTTTTGCAGTTTTACCTCTCGGTCTGCCCTCCTTTAATCCCCCCTCAACTGCAATGTCACTGCCAATGTCGCATTATTTACATACATTTCTATATAGCTGGAAACAATCAAAAAGCATTTACACAATGGCTAAATATAAGCCCGTGTTTCACTTCACAAAAAATCCCAATATGCATATGCAATCAGTAATTCCTAAGCTCTGATTAATCATCAATCACAGAGTATGTTTTTTTTTTTTTTGGGAAATTTCGCTGTTGTTGACCTCGCATGTTTTTTTTTATTTCATTATTTTTTTGAAATGTTTGTACTTCTGATTCGGCTTATTAGCGTCGAGCGGCCCAAAAATGAAACTGAGCATACTATAATTTTTTGGGCATACATTCAATTATATAGCATAACGGTAGAAAGCTTGCCAATTTGATGAGTAGTCCTAACGGTAATGCGTAATGCGTGCCCTTTTAATATGGATAAGGGGATATTTTGAAACTGCCCAGTTGAAGCTCAGTTCGAGGTCCGTTGAGAATCATTTAGTAATTGTAAAGGTTATCTATCCAATTATATATAGTATATATAGTAAGCCAGTTAGTGAAACGCAAGCATATTACGAAATTCCTATGGCAATACCTATTAAAGTTGATATAGCCGCAGTTGTATTATAAATAGAATGAGAATATCTAATAAATTACGTGACTGGCAAGTTAAGCTAAACAGCTTTAAAGTTTGTGCTTAGATATTTTACAGGTTGTTGAATTTTATAATCATGTGACATCAGAGCCACATTTCTTCAGATATTCGTAGAGCATAATAGAGAAGGCTAACACGTGGAACACAATTTAAATGAGCGAATGAGCCAAAATTAAATTAACAATCGAACTTAACAAGGCTTAAGCATATCATTAAAGTTAATTTTCATTTAAGTGCACAGTTAGAGATGAAGCTCTTGTATTCTCATTCTCCCTTTTTCTCACACTTTTTGTTTTACTTCCTCCCGTTTACATATTGCCTTGTTAAAGAGATTTCATTTTATACTTATTCTTTGTGCGATATCCTTAAGCGTTCTACGAGCAGTATTGTTTTATTTCCTTTTTCCTTTTTTATTAAAAAATAAAAAGTCACATTATAACCATAAAATGACCTGGTCGCATTGCATTGCTAGATATGTAAGCTAGTTAAAGGTACTTTGCTTTATAATCGTCTCCATAGATACATATGTATATTTATATATATATGTGTATAAACTACAGAATATAGAGCTGTGTATTTGCATACAGCTGTTTATAATTGTTGATGTGACATTTTAATTGCTATTGATTGCTCGAATCACTCGACCGTTTGTTATATCAATATATAATTGCAAACTGAATACTTTTATATACGCATATATAGATATATTTTATGAATGATACATTTTATGAATGAGAAAATTTAACAGCTGATAATGACAACTCTTTGTTTCTGTTTCTCATTTTTTTTTTTTTTTTTTTTTGCTATTGTAAAGTTATAGCAAAGTTGTTACCTATATATGTATATAGTCGGAATATGATATGATAAAATGATAGTTGAGTTAGTTGTATAGATAAAAGACAGAGACTTCAAGCGATGAGACAGTCACATTTTTAAGCCACAAACACACTCCCCCCATTTTTTGTTTTTAATGATTCTGTTTCTTTAATATACACTATATATCTGTACATGTGTTTATTTTTGTTGCTATTATTTTTATTTTATTTTATTTTTTTTTTGTTTTTTGGCAAGAACAATGCGAATGTCATGTTTATGGAACGTGATGATTTTTGAAAATTGTTTCGACGTCGTCGCCTTGTCGCTCTGATAGTCGAGGAATTTTTTCTTACTCATGTTTATTTCAAGTTTAACTAACTGACTATAAAAGCTTAAATGGCCCGCACCCCCTTCCCCCTCGCTTTTGTGCTTTAACAGTCAAAAGTTAACAACAATAAAAACGCTAACAACAAAATTGATAACCGAAAAAGAAATATAAAACAAAAGAATTCTATGCGATTTGTTTGGCAAAGGTTGCACGTTGATCAGTTCCATTTCTCAAGGCATTAGAATGAAAAACAACAACAACAAAAACAAATCGACAAAATAGCTTAACAGTGAGTAAAATTTAATTAGCCAAACTAATAGTCGGGCTAATTAGTGCGGCAGCTCGTTAAAAAAAAAAAAAAAAAAAAAAAAAATAACGCCAAATCGATTTACAGACGCTTCAAGGCGTATGCGTAAATGGAAACGGACAGGGGTTGGGAGGTAGTCAAAGGGGGAGGGGGAGGGAATAATAGTTCGTCGCTGTGCAGATTTCAGCAGTAAGTCGGGCACGTGTCTCAATTACACACGACTTATAGATTGCATTTCTAATATGCGGTTGTTACAATTATACCCTGTAACTATTTGGCAGAATTACAAAAAAAGGGTTGTTCTAAAATTTATAAACAGTTTGAGACGCAACTCTTTTAAGTAGAATTTGCACTTTGTGTAACTTATTTTTTTTTAAACACAATATAATTGATTGAGGTAAAGTTATGATTATTAATCATAATTATGTAAAAATATTTAATTCAAACTTTCGAAATGAAATTTAGTTTTAAATCAAAAATTAAATCTTTATAATCTGTTCGATGTAGTCTCTATAATGTAAATAATAAGACTTTTCTTAAAAAAATATATTATCTTTAACCTAATTAAATGAAATTTCAACCAATTTTCAAATTAATTCAATAAGAGCTAAATACGCGTCAATATCTTATGTTTAGAGGGTTTTCTTTTGAGTCTCAGCATTTTGCAAATATATATTTAATTTTAATATTAAATTAATTCGCATATATTAGCAATATTTACAGGGTATATCGAAGTGCAGCAGTCGCCAGTAAAGTGCACATTCGTGCGCGTTGTTGTTGCCATTATTGGTGCAATTGCAAGTAATTTGCATGGCCAATGAGCACACACACACACACACACACACACACACACACACACAGAGAAACACAGAAACAATATCGTTTCAACTACAATCCAACTGGCTTCAGGTTGACTCCCGCCCCTTCCAGTTTTCTCAAGTGAACCGCTTTCCACACACCCCTCACCCCCTACACCCACACCCACACAATCCACCTCTTCTCGCCCGCATTGTGTGCAAATTAAACGCACGCGACAAAAAAACGCGCCCAAGTCGCGAGGCGGCATGCTTCTGGGCAGAGTTTATCGTCGATGCCACCATAAACCGTTATATCCAGTGCGATATGTGGGTGCGTGTGTGTGTGTGTGCGTGTGCGTGTGTGTGTTGTTTGTGCATTGGCGCTTGTTTGCTTATTATTATTAACGACAATCGGCGTTAAGCTTAGCGCAAATAGCAACAAATTCAACAGGTTAATTGATAACAGAGATCGTTGCACGTGTGCAAGAAATTCGTGGTACGGTTGAGAGTTAAATAAAATTGAGAAAAACTAAGAGATTACGTAATTAAAAACTTTAATTTCTAATATGTCTAGAATGACTAGAATTTAAAAAAGAAAAGAAAATTATTTACAACTTTCGAAGAATTTGTAAAACATAACAAAAGTAATATAATTACATAAGTATTTAAAAGCAAGTCCACGCCCATCGCTAATTGGCGATAACTTTCGACGCTTATCGATTTTAAATATCTGTATGTGTATGTGTATTTATACCACTGAAAACAGCTTAATTGAAGTTTTATGATAATAATAAATTGAAATATTTATGATCGCATGCAAATTAACCGACTGTAAATATTTTTCAATTCGATTACGTTTATTTCCCAAACAATCATTTTTTACGACCGCTGCAGTAAGAAAATATGTTCAAATGGATATTTAGCGTAATTTCATCATCGTCAAATAAATAAATAATAATTTTATTACAACATAGATACACATATTTGTATCTTTTTAGAGAGGGTATTTGAGTTTTGTTAAGAAATTTTGTTACAATTTCCATTGAATATTTATTCGATTTTCAAAAATATTCTTACTACAAATACAATATTATTGATATTAAGGAAACCATCGTAAAAAATAAAAGAATTTCCGGCACATTTGCGGTAAATTTCGAATATTACAGCTGATGTGCGTCTTGGGGCGCTTATCTATCTGACATAAGCACATCCGAAAGCTATCAGAGCCTACATAGAATACACCTGTGGCTGTGTGTGAATTAATGTGTGTGTTTGTGTGTGTGAGTGTATTCACGATAAGGAGGCCATTCATTACACAAGGAATGCGTATGGCGGCTGCTTTAACGGGACGGGCGGAGGTGGGCTGTGGGAGGTGGGAGGTGGGCGGCTTGTTATCAGCTCTTTGGCGCTCTCTGGCGCTGATAAGCGCGTTGGCGTCTTTGCTCGTTTCGTATGCGTATTCTTCAGTAATCGTAATCAGTATTCGAATGATTTATTTTTATTTAATGTTGCTTTTTCTTTTCACTTGCAGATTTCGCAGCACACAAATCGGACGCCATTTTGTAGTATGCTTCTGAAATATTACGAAACATTCTAGAGAGGGGCGTACGAAACAACAACAACAACAATAACAAACGATCAAAAGCCACAAAAAGGAAACGGATATATAGAAAGTGAACTCAAGTGAACTTTTTCGAACTGAAAGCACGCAGTAGTCAGCCTAAAATAAAGGAAGAGCAAGCGAGTGAGAGAGAGAGAGAGAGAGAGAGAGCGAGTGTGTGAGTGTGACAGCAAGTGAGCGAGCGAGCCACGCCCCAACATGAGCAGCATGAAGGGCGGCTTCTCCACACTCAATCGCTGGTTTGGCCGCAAAAAGGGTAAGTCCAGCCACCCATTTGTTTTTAAAGCTGCTCTGCAAACTTATCGGAACGCTTCTCCCTCCCCCCTGCAGAGAAAATCGG
Organism: Drosophila micromelanica; assembly: GCA_004143825.1. Lineage (NCBI taxonomy): Eukaryota > Metazoa > Arthropoda > Insecta > Diptera > Drosophilidae > Drosophila > Drosophila micromelanica. The sequence continues at coordinate 12,871 of SCDY01001668.1, forward strand.
CGTTGGGAGCGCCGCGTCCAATGGCAAGCTGTCCAAGTCGACCACACAGCTGCACCACATGTCCACGGACCAGGGCATGCACATAAACGAGGCTAGTCAGCTGGATTATAATCGGATCACGCCGCTGCCGGCGGCCACCAGCAATGCACCGTTCGAGCAGACGTTCCGCATCACCGTGCTCCTGCCCAAGGACCAGCTGTACGTGACCCGCCTCGGCGCCCGAGTGCCACTCAGCAAACTGCTGTCCCTGGTCTGTGACAACAAACAACTGGATGCCGATAAATATGAGTTTCGCAACACAGGTAAGGCCAAAAATCGATCAAAATCGACATACCCTCAAATACCCAATACTAGGGTATAAATATATTAATATCGGAGAAAATATCACATTGAATATCATATCAAAAATATAAGTAGCTACACAATCGCAAATTTAAATATTGCACATTGTGCATTGAAAATCGCTTAAAATCGATAAGTTCTTCGAAAATGAAATGGAGGACAAGTCATTTGAGAGATGTGAATACATCGAATTGAAAATCATATCGTTTTTACTTAAATTTCGCGTCCTATCGATATAATATCGATATGGCCGTATCGATACGCGTATCTACCCAATTTACTCTACTCACTCTGTGAACAGAAACTAAATCAATGTAGTATAGCTTCTGGCTTCCAAAACCATTCCAATTAACGCCGATTAAATATCGATAAATTATAGTAATTTCGATATATCGACATAAATATTTTTTTACAGCTTGTAGCTAACTTGCAGTTCGTACTTTACTTTAAGAAATAACTTTTGATTTAAGCCATTTATTCTACCTTAAACCAAAGCTCAAAACGACAGTCGAAGTTTAAATATCCTAAGAAATAAATACCACCCGAATACTATATATTTTCATACTTTGACCGCTAGTTCCTCTATTGTATATGTAATATATGTACATATAAATATTATATATTTTTAAAAGCTGTTGACAATACACGCAAAGTTATTCAAGAAAGTGTTTTGCGTACTCTTGCGTCTTTATGTTAATTGTCTAACAAGGCAGTTTAGACCCCTCTATGCGATTCTCATGAATTCAATTAATGCCTGCAGACTGGTTTTCAGTGATATTTAAAAGTTAAACATATTTTAAATTATGTATTTTTTTTATTGGAAAGTGTCTTTTGTTTTTAATCTCTCTCTCTATCTCCCTCCCTCTTTCTCTCTCATGATCTGATAACTATAATATTTTCCGACTGTTTTCATCTATTCAAAACTCAACTTATTCGTATTCCGTATTCGTTTCTCATCCGCAGTGGATGCTAGTCAGGTGTACAGCTGCGATTCGACCATCGGGGCGGTGGGTCTGTCGGAGATTCGGCTGTGCCACAAGAGCGAGTCCTACGATAGCTTCAATGCCGACTCGATGCTCAAGTTTCAGCGGACGGCGGCAGCGCGAGATTCGCTGAGCAGCAGCTCGGAGTTCAGCAGCAGCCGGCACTCGCACTCGAAGCTGGCCGCCAAGACGCCCAGTCCGTACAGTTCGAGCAACTCGCTCAACTCGATGGACTCCACGGGCATGAACTACACCCGAACGCCGGTGGTGGTGCCGCCCAAGGTGCTGGCGGTGGCCCCGCCTCCGCGCAAAAAGCGCGTGGCGCCCCGCCCGCCCAGCCAGCTGGCCATCCCGGAGCAGTCGGTGGCCCAGTTCGACAGCAGTGCGTCCCGGACGACGTCACCCGCGGAGCCCGCCTACGCGGTCATCGTGAAGCGTCCGCAGCTGTGCATGTCCACGCCCAACTTGGCCAGCACGCCCGAACTGGACGCGGAGTCCGAGACAAAGTCGCAGATGGCCATGGCAATGGAGACGGAAACGGAAACGGAAACGGAACTGGATTGCAATGGCAACAGCGCCAAGACACCAGATGCCGCCGACGGAGGCCACTACGCCACGCTCCAGCTGAAGCCGACCGCCGTCGCCGTCGCACTGCCGGAGCCGACGCCGCGCAAGCGGCTGCTCCAGCTGAAAAAGAAGGCGGCGCCGGCGCCGCCGCCCGATGCGCCCAACGGCGGCAGCGGAGGAGCTGCCTCAGCAGCAGCGGCGGACACAATTTCGCTGGCCTCGACAACGGCCTCCATAACGGAAATGATGCCGATGACGCCGCAGCCGGCGCCCCGAATAACCACGCCCGTACCCACAGTTGCGGCAGCGTCCACTACCACGCCTACGACCACGCCCACACCGACACCGACACCAGCGTCGCCACAGCTGCCGGCGAATGGCAACCAGAACGTGTCCAAGGTGCTGCTGAATCGCACGCCGACGCCGGAGCCGCGTTCGCTGGGCAGCGCCACCGAGGATGAGGACAACAATGACGCCGCCTCCAAGCAGGCAGATTCGGGCATCGGTGAGCCGGTGCCCTCCAGCTCGCCCGAACCGGAACAGGAACCGGAACAAGAACTGGAAACGGAAACGGAAACGGAAACGGAGATGAAGGCAAAGTCCCAGCTGGAGCCCAAGCCTGAGCCGCACATCGAGTCCAGCTCGGAGGAGGATGAGGAGGCCATCAAGGTGTACAATTTCAAGACCTCCAGCCAGAGCTCGCACAAGGCGGCGACCACGCTCGCCGAGCTGAGCGTGCTGAACGCCAGCCCAGAGACGGAGGATGAGCTGACCTCCGATGAGCAGCGATCCCCGGTGAACGGTGCCCTGGCCACGCCCAGCAGCGCCAGCGAGCAGACCTCGCTCTCATCGTGGAACTATGCGGGTCCCATATCGCCGCCTCCAGATTTCTCCGACAGCTCGCTGCCCGCCGGCAAGGAGATGGTCGAGGAGCTCTCCAGCCTCATCCAGCAGCAGCGCCTGGACACGCTGATCCGGCAGGCGCCCGAGCAGCCGCAGATCGAAGCGGCCAAGCCGAACCGGCTGGCCAACTTTAGTATAGCGGCCATTGGCAACGGGAACGGGAATGCAAATGGAAATGAAAGGGGCATCGATACCAACAGCAGCAGCAGCAGCAGCAGCAGCAACAACTCGCCGAGCATCACGCGCGCCGACTCGTTTCAGTCGCCCAGGCACAGCCTCAGCCTGAGCCTGGGCTTGGGTCAGCGGCTGCGCAGCTCCTCGCAGCTGTCGCTCCACAAATGCGAACCGAACGGGAATGGGGGCAACCTGCAGCCGCGTCGCTCCTCCAGCGAGCTGAGCATCGGGGAGTCGCCGTCGCTGCAGAGTCTCGAGCTGATCAAAACGATTTTGAGCAACTCGCGCAAGAACAGCCTGGCGGAGAGTCCGCCGGAGAGCCAGCCACAGCAGCAACAGCTGTTCCCGCAGCCGGAGCAGCCAGAGAAACCAAAGATCAGCCCGTGTCCAACAGCAGCAGCAACTGCGCCAGCGCCTGCTCCAGCTCCAGCTGCAGCTCCAGCTCCTGCTCCCGTTACCCAAACTGCAGCCACAACTGTTGCATCCACAGTCCCGGACAGGATTAGCCCAGTTGAGCAAGTCAAGGCCAAGCCGCCGCCGCCGCCAACCTATCGCTACTCCGGACCGCCGAGCATTAATTTCGCCACTTGGAGCGAGCGGCCCAAGTCGCAGGTGGCCATCAAGAACGAGGGTGACTACATCTATGGCGGCGCCAAAGGAGCACCAGCAGCAGCAGCAACGGCAACGGCGCCGGCCAAGCTGACCATCGAGGTGGCCTCGCCCATACTGCGCATGGGCATTCCGCGCAAGGAGTACCATGTGCCCATCACGGTCAGGCCGCTGCGCGATGCCAGCCAGGAGCGGGAGGAACAGCAGCAGCAGCCGGAGAAGCAGGCCAGAAGCAGCCAGCCACAACCACAACCACAGCAACAGGAACAGCAACAGCCGCAGCCGGAGCCGGAGCCGGAGCCGGTTGTAATCCGCGAGCCTGTCGCCGTGAAGCCCTCAACGCTGCCGCGGCCAACGAGGAGCAATCGGTTCACGCTGCCCGCCGGCATCAGCAGCGGCCCAGTGCAGAGCGGCACGGCGAGCAACTCGCTGCCGCGACCCAGCTCAGCTCAGCTGGAGAAGCTCGAGAAGAGCTCGGCGGCGAGTGCGGAGCCGGCGGCGGCGCCATTCGGCCAGAATACGCTGCGGCGCACGGGCTTCAAGGAGCGCATGCTGGCCAGAGAGCAGCAGGAGAAGGAGCAGGCGCTGCGCGTGCGCGTCTCAGTCAACGGCACGGCCACGCCCCCAGCGCCGGTGAAGCCAACCCCAGCAGTGTTAAGGAAAGTGGAGCCGGAACCGAAGCTGGTGGCAACGGAGGCTGCGCCGGTCAAGCTGCAAGTGAAGCTGCGACCCACCAGCCTCATGCCCGTGAAGACAGCAGCCGCTGCCACGCCCACGCCCACGCCCACACCCACAACGACGCCGACGCCGACGCCACCGCCAGCGCCGCCCATGCTGGCCAAGGCGAGGCCGGCGCAGCGCAGCGTAAACGCCGTGAAAACGCCGACGACGCCGGATCCGCGCAACCAGCTCCTAGAGGCGATACGCAACTTTAAGCGCGAGGAGCTGAATCGCGCCTGAAGCGGGCAGCATCAGCATTAGCATCAGCATCAGCAGTATGGATATATGGAAATGGAAAAATCGAAACGAAATGCACAAAAACTAATGCGCAAATTTAGTTTTCTTTAAGAAGCGACCAATTTTTGGCATTTTATTTTCAATTTTGTGTTTGCTTTTTACTTGAATTATTTTTATTTTCATCATTATTATCATACTGTTTATTATTATTATTTCTTTTTGTAATGTATATAATTAACAAGTGCGTATGTTGTTGTACATGAAGTCGTTTTTTTTAGTAACAATTTTTTAAAATATTGCGCGCTTTTGAATACCAATATACAATATATAAATATATATCACTATATTTTTTTTTTAACTAATATTAATATTTGTTATGAACTATGTAATTTTATGCAACAACATTTTTTTTAAATACTTTGTTTTAGTTTTAAGAACACAAGAGCCCAAAACAAAAAAAAAAAAAACAAAGCTAAACAAAAAAATTAAACAAAAGCGAAGCAAATTTATATATATGTACGTTATATGCCTATATAATACTTTGTATGCCTTAGTGAATTATAGTAACCAATTTTCTAACCAATGGGACTGGTCTACTTAGTCGTGTCAAAACAAAAGCAACTAAAACAACCAATTTAAGCTTAACAGTAAACAAACAAAAATCCACAACTTATAGCACAAAACGAACGAATTGAAGCGTTAACTATGCTTATAAATTATTATTAATACTTACACACACACAAAAATGTATTGTGCGCTTAGAGCGCATGTAAATATATTCTATTGATAAATTAATAAATAAAAAGCATAAAAAAGACAAAAAAAAAAACTTGAAAAATATGTTTTTAGATTGAAGTTCAAATGCGCGCTGGCATGGGCAGCACTCTGCCCAAAAGAGATGGACTGTTCGATAACTATCAAAACTAAGGTGGTGAATTTGTACCACAACTATCGCAACATTCTGCGCATCTGCGTCACACTTGTCGCAAAAGAAGAAGAAACTTTTGGCGCCAAAGAAAATATTCAAATTAAATATTTTAACAAAACTACATTAGGTTTTTTTTACTTTCCAATGTCAAATATATCTAAGAAAAAAGGGTAAATAGAGAATATTTATGCCTGTTAACTGACTGCCAGCATTAAATGCAGTTAATTTTGTATCAAGCCAAATCTTGCAGCTTATCGATTTGCGCGCTTTAAAACACGCTAGTGCAAGCGCATATTACTATGCAGAAATTAGCTGTCAAATTGGCTAAGTTTTTGAACTGATTTGTGATGAACATTCAAAATGCGCGCTCTAAAATTGGCTTATGACGTCCCAATTGACTATCGATAACGTGGCAATTTAATCGATAGCTGCGCAGACACCTGGCACGGTTGCATCGCACAACACGCGATATGTGGATACATCGATAAGCATTGTATAATTTCATTTGTTGTCAACCAGGAGAATAACTAAACCTCCGGAGCAAATGGCCCAAATCCTGCTGAGAAACTTGACCAGAGCCGGCAACGCGACGCTGCTAAGCAGCAGCTGCGCCAACAGCCCATTGACAGTCACCGCCGCCAGCAGCTGTCAGCTGCACACAACGCCGGCCTGCTGCGAGATACGCAAGCTGTCCAGATTACGCGTGGTGGACAACAGCGATCTGGGCAAGCGCGCCATGGCCGAGGGCCGCCCGCCGCGCTGCATACACGTGTACAACAAACGGGGCGTCGGGCTCATCGGCGACAAGGTGCTGGTGGCCATCAAGGGCCAGATGAAGAAGGGCATCCTGGTGGGCCTCAAGCAGAAGCAGCGGATGAAGCAGCCGCAGTTTGACAGCAACAATCTGGTGCTGATCGACGACAATGGCAGTCCGCTGGGCACACGGATACACGTGCCCATACCGACGGTGCTCCGCACCATCCTCAAGGAGAAGACGCTGGCCAAAGGTGCCGACTACACCAAGGTGCTGGCCATCGCCAGTCGATACGTTTAGCAATGCCAAATTCATGTGGTTTTTCATGTGTGCGAATAAAGAGAACAACTTGCTTCTGTTTTTGTTATAGTAATAATAAGTAGTTTATATTGTTTATAATGTAATTTCTCGATCAGCTAGTTTTAGTAGATGCCTAAAGTGTGTCTGTCCGTCTGTGTTTGTATGTTGTGTAGTGTAGTGTGGTGTAGTGTATATATTTAAATGTATGTACATATGCGCGTCTCACTTTTAGTTAGCTTACAGTAATAGTTATAGTTTGCTTTGTTTTCTATGATAACAGAAATGCACATCGAAGTTGCTTCAGGCCGAGGTCACAAGTACAGGAAACACAGCCAAGCAGGCCAAGAGCTTGTCTTGCATCTCGCTCACATCCGTTGGCGTAGCCTGTCTCCCTCTCCCTCCCTCTCTCTCTATCTCTCGCTTTTGGCCCGCTTGCTTATTAAATTGACAATTAAAAAAAAAAATAAAAATAAAATAGTAGAAAACAACAATTTTAAGAAAAGCATCGCAGCTTTGCATGCCCTCCCCATCAATGGGTTGTAAGTACAGGTACAGCCTCCTCCTCCTCCTCCTCCTCATCCTCATCCTAATCCTCCTCCTCCTTGACACAATTTAGATATTGCCAGCGCTATTGTAGAACTGAAAGTTGTTGTAGTTCACCGGCGTCTTGGGACTGGGGCACATGTAGAGAAAATCGTCGTTCTGCAGCTGGGATTGCGTTAGATTTGGCTCGCTGGCGCTGCGATGGATCTTGGGCAGCGTGCGCAGCATATTCTCCAGCATGTTCAGCAGCGGCCGAAATAGCGGACGCTCCTTGGGATTGTATTTGATGCAATCCTCGGCGAGACGCTTGAGCGCCTGCGGCGCATCCGAGCGCACCTGGGTCATATCCGGACGGAGCAGACCGCGCCCGACCATAAACAATATCTGATCCTTGTTGCTAATGTTGCGATACGGCAAACACTCGGCCAGCAGCTCGTACATAACGATGCCGAACGCATAGACATCCGACTGAAACGAATACGGATTCTGCTCCTGCATGCGTATCACCTCCGGTGCCATCCACAAAATGCTGCCCGTCGGCTGATTTGCCTGCTTCTCGCCGGACCAGCGTGTCTTGGCGGTGGCCAGACCGAAATCGCCAATCTTCACCGACAGATCCTCGTGCAGGAAAATGTTGTTCGTCTTGAGATCCCTGTGCAAATATCAAATAATAATATTTATAAGTTTTTAAATTTATATCACATTTTAAAGTAAATTTTTTCTACCATTTTTCATTGGTAAAACATCGGATTTAAATTTAACTGATCTAAACATTTTTTTCTCCTTTAAATAGTTTTTAAAATATATATTTTACTAATATTATATTTTTACCTTATATAACCAAGTCCGAACTTTCACGGACAAAGAATACAAGCACAAGTTCGAGAAAACTTGGGTTACATTTTTAAATTCTTTGTAAAAATTTGTGAAAGTTAAATTTATTTTAAGTTCGTTCGGACAACGAAATTTGTAGCTTTATTTTCCACCCATTAATTGAATTTCGTACAGTTTATTTTTACGTGCTCCCAAGATATATTGATTTTAACGACTTGTCACGCCCCAGTGGTATAAAATTTTTGAGCGATATTTATAAGGGGTTATTTACCAGAAATCTGTCTGAAAATGTGATTTAAAGGTTAGGAATATACAACGATTTTATCAAATTGCCACGCCCCTATTGGTGTATCCAATAAATTTGTTGTGCGATCTTTAAGGTCATCAGTAATCTGTCCAAAAACATTTTATATATCTAACTTTAAAACTGACATATATACAGTTTTCATCGATTTGCCACGCCCTCAGTTGGCGTAATCAAAATATCTTCACACTTTGTGTACCACAAGTACTCCGGAGTATCTATTCCAAATTTCAATAACTCTTTGCAGTTCGTGAACGAGTATAAGCCCCATTTCATATATATAGAATAGATGATAGATATAGACCCTGACCTGTGGATAATGTTCTTGGCATGCAGATAGTCCATGCCCTGCGCCACCTGACGGCCGATGTCGATGAGCGTGTTGAGCTTGAACTTTGTCTCGCTGACATGGACGTGCTTGTAAAGGCTGCTGCCCTCGCACCACTGGGTGACAATGGCCAGAGATGGCTTCGAGACGCAGCCCATGAACAGGAGAATGTTGCAGTGGCGCGTCTTCTTCAGCATGGCCACCTCGTTCTTGAACGCCTGCAGCTGTGCCGGACTCGGCGTCTTCACCTTGAGCGTCTTCACGGCGACGGGTCCGTGCCAATGGGCGCGATAGACGGTACCAAAGGAGCCGGACCCGATCCGTGGCCCAATCAAAATCTCCTCCGCTTGTATATTCTGCAATTTCAAAATCATTTACAAGCTGACCATGGACCATGGGGACATTTCATTGGAGCTTACCCAATTCTCCTCGGAGTTTTTGGCATCGCGCGAAAGCAAATTTTTGTTGCTCTCATCCGCGGAGCGGGCGCGCGGCCGATTGTGCTTCAGCGTGCTAGTGGGCGATGACTGCGTCGAGTTCGAGTGATCCGTGCAGGGATGCTGCAAGGAATCAACCAACACATTATTCGTTAATGACCAAGTAATGTTATCTAGTGGCAGGGCCACTTGGAATGCTGTTTATCTACATATCTGAATATTAATTTGTATTGCATTATTTTTGGAGAGGCGAATATTCAACATCTTTATAGAAATATACCAGATGACATACATCCATGGATATATATATTTTTAGCACGTATATAATTAATGTTTTCAATGGGAGCTATAGGATAATGTCTAGCGTTTGCTGGGTTTATTTAAGATATCTAAAAACAGATATGGTTTTTATGCAGCACTTCATTGATAAGCTTGGTGCTATATATAGATTTGATCTGGCTGATTTGCCGCTTGTAGCTTTAAAACTGACACAGTTTATACTCTATGGGGTCATACATGTTTTCTTCTATTATTGGATTTCAAATTTAACTTGCTTTATACTTCCAATATAAGCCAAAGTTGCTTGGATTTTTTAAAACCGGCGAAACACATATTCAGATATAAAACAGAAAGATAAAACATTTCTTCGCCGAATTTTCCCTTGTTCACACTTTTCACCAATTTTTCGCCCCTAAAGCACTATTTTGTTCATGTTCATAAAACATCGTGTACCATTTATAATCATTTATAAAACCTAAATTCCAGCTTAAATATACTCTTTTACCCATAAGCCAATATATTTTTTCAGCAGACCCATATTACATATATATTTCAGCCATTATATTTTCTTTTCTCTATATTTAACTTCAAAAGTACTTTTTAACCCATATTTCTTGACTTGACTTTTTCACCTATATTCCATCCAAAATTTAGAAAACCCTTTTCTAGTTATTAAACATTATTTTCACCCATATTCCACGCTGTTTGGTGGAATTGTTTTAGTGTTCAACTGCAAAAAGACTGCGATGAGAGTCAGGTTTCTTTTGTTTCGACTTATATGTATATATATATATTCGTATATAGTTAAAGATCTGTTTGGAAGTGGTTTCGCACTCACCGGCAAAGGCGGTCTGGCCTGCATGATGAGGCTGCGCTGCGTTTCGGTGGTCAACGGTCGGATGCTGTTGATGCAAACGTTGGGCGCCGAATTGGAGCGATCGTCCTGGCTGATGCGCGGCGGACGTCCCTGTCGGTTGGCCGACGGCTTGGAGCCGCTGTTGGTGCTGTTGGCATTGGCGGTGGTGGTGGTGCTGCTGCTTCCGCTGCTGCTGCACCTGCGGCTGCTCATGTTGAAGCGCACGGCGCTGCCGCGTCCGACGGACAGGCCGACCGAATTCTCCGGGTACGAGGACAGCAAGCGCTCGTAGTAGCTGTCCACGGAGAAGGGCTGGCAGAGCATCGGCACCCGTCCGGCGCAGCGCTGATGGAAGCGGAAATTGCACTGGCTGCAGTAGAAGCCGGTGAAGAGCAGCCGACGACAGCCCTCGCAGAAGACCAGGGAGAAGAAGGTCTTCCGTATGAACTGATGCTTGATGTGCGGCCCCAATGGGAACTTGTCCAGCAGCCGCACATAGATCTCCTCCACGTGCAGTGTGCCAATGTCCGTGTTCCACGGTATGATATGTGGTCCGCTGTGGGGCGTTGTGCTCACCTCGCACATGAACGGCTCCAGCTGGCGCAGGGTGAGCGCCTTCATCAGTGCATCGCACAGACGTGTTCCGGCGACCACCTCGACGGAGGTGCGCTGCTGGTTGGGCAAATGGGCGCGCAGCAGCACCTTCGGCTGGCGCGTCAATGTCCCGCACTGGCTGGCCGTCCCGGACCCGGAGCCCGTATTGGTGCCGCTGCCAGTCCCAGTCCCAGTCCCAGTGCCTGGGCCACTTCCCGTGACGCTGCCCGAGCTGGAGACCAAGCTGTCGCTCAGCTCGTGCACCTTGCGCGCCAGCTGGCGCTGCTGCTGCAAGATTTGCGTCTGATTTTGATAGTGCGGCTGGTCGGACTGCAGCGACTGCTGCTGCTGCGTCTGCTGCTGCTGCTGAGCCTCGCTCTGGCTCTGGCATTCGTCCTCCTGCTGCAATGCGTTCAGCTGCTCCATCAGCTCGTGCTCCTTGGCCTCCAGTTCGTGCAGCTTGGAGGTCAGCTCCTGGTATTCTATAAAACGCATATACATTTATACATACATATGTGTGCATGAGTGTGGGTGTGTGCTCGTGTGTGTGTGTGTGTGTGTGTGTGTTCGCTTTCTGCTCACCTGTTAAGTACATGGCTGGCGGCTCCTGCAGATTGGCAAACTTCGCATTGAGCGCATCGATGTTCTCGCGCGTCACATGCTTCACCAGCTGCACGTTGTGCAGCTCGTCGGCCAGCGGATCGTAGAGTTCGCTGTCGCTCTCCGCGGACGAATCGCTCGACATGCTTCCTGTGGGCTGCGCCCCAATCTCCGGGACAGGACGTCCACTTGGTTTCAACTTCTCACTTTTCAAACTTGCACTCTCCTGCCCTACAGCAGCTGACTGACCATGACCCTGAACTTTGTTTTTGCTGCTGTTGCTGTTGCTATTTTTGCTTTGCTGCTTCGTTTATGCTTGTTTGTTTGCGCTTGCGTTCACAATTCGCTCGCTTGACACCACCTTGGACACCACCCACGGCCGCGTCCGCATCCGCATCGAGGTGCACGGGCACGTCCAGTACCAGTTGAGGGGCAACGGCTGCTGCTGGCAGCCAGCGGCTGCATTTTTTTCACTCGTCCGACTTTTAATTGATTAAAACGCAGCCCGCGGATGCTCTTTCTGTTTCAGCTGCTGCTGCGTTGCGTATGTTTTAGAGTTATGCGCGTCAAGTTAGCAACGATCAAATAGCGTCGATTTTCTGAACTTTCGGGAACTGGTTCACGGGTCGGAACCAAACATTTGTTTTGCGTTAATTTATGTATTTTGGCACCGATTCGGCCAAACTTAAATGCAAAAATTGTTAATAATTAAATTCTCTTTTAAATAAATGCATTCCGCTTTACATTAAAGATTTGCAAAATATGGGGTTAAAAAATTGGGTTCAGTTTGCAATAATATCAACACTTAGAGATAATGCCCCACATAACCCGGTATACAAGATTAAAGCCTATGGTTTAAGCTAAATTTGGAAAAAATTGTTCGTACAGTTGTAGAGAAAATTCGGAGACAACAAAGCAACCTCGGCTAGTTCATCTATCGAACGGCTAGTTCACATGTGAGCTGAACCATTGTGTGGATTCAGTGTTAGGTAAATTTGTAAGGTCAATTGGCGGTAAGAATTTAAAATTATTTTAATATGTTAATGATATTTTTAGACTTTCAATTGACATTAAAATTTATTTTGAAAAATATTTTATAATTCTGTAGAGCTTTTAAAAACTGATATATTCACAGGTATTTATAATTTGACTTTCGTAACATAGCAGGTATTAATCGTATATACCGGGTTATGTGGCTCATTATTTTTCTAAATGTTGATACACAATTCTGTAACCCCATATTTTGCATATATATATTTTAAGCTTTTATGAATGAAAGGATTTGAATTTATTTAAAGGAGAATTTAGTTCTTAACATTTTTGCATTAAAGTTTGTTCAATTTGGTAAAATACATATTTAAAGTTGCGTTTATTTTTAGGTCCGGCCCGTGAACCAAGTTCCGAAAATCGACGCTATTTTACCGTTGCTAGCTTGATGTCATCGTTAGCTACGTTAATGAGCCCATCGATATTTTTGCTAGCATTGCTGCAAAATAACGAAAGAGAACCGGAGCTTTGCAGTCGGGTGTTACAAACACCGTAATACTCTCTTGCAAAACTATGCACAACACTCTGAATGTAACGAAAATAACATTACCTCAAAGAGGTCTCACATCCAGAATTACCGCAAGCCTCAGCCCAGTATTAGACAGCAGCGTTACATACTAATCAACTTATTACAATTATTATGGGAAACGCAATTATTATGCACTCTTTTTACCACGTGAATTAATGTACATAACGCGGAATTCTTAGCCGTAGCTTTAATCAATATGTACGCTGTTAAACATAATAATGTAACATGGTTAATGAAACTGTCATAACAAAAATGCGAATTAGAAAAGGTCACACAGATTACCCAAAAAATAATATGCAGCATTGAATACAAGCCCTCCGCAGAAGTTAAGAAAACATTTAAAGTATTTCAGCGCTGCATATAAGAAGGAGCTAAGAGACCTAAGCGAGTATGTATGTAAGTTGTATAAGACTTATACAAATATAAGAGCTGTATAACACAAAAGCGAGCTGTGCTAAATGAACTTAGTAAGCAAATCAATAAACAACTGACAACAGCAACTATCAATATTATAGAAATATATTATATATGAACTTATATATATGTATAAAATCAAAGCTGTACTTTAAAAAAAAATACCACCAATTTATTAAAGAAGAACCTACCAGCACACATATCGAGCGCATATCGATATTTGTAACGCTTCAACCTATCGACTCGCAAGATATATTTTGAACATCCCTAATTTCGCTGCGACCAACACACATTGGCATTTTCACCGAGCGCAAACGTTTGCAGAACTCGGTATTGCTTGACTCCAACAAACAAAAAAAAAAGAAGCATATACAACTGCAAAATTGATGCACTATATAAGCAAGAGCAGCATCTGAAGCGTAGCCATGGACGAAGGTAAGGTAGTGTGTGCTCACCGCTGTGCCCAACATATATTTGTGTTAGAAACATCTATAAAAGAAAAAAACTAAAAAAAAAGCAATTGTGTGCGTGCTCTGTCTCTCTTTCGCGCGCAACAGAATACACGGCGGCATCTTCGGTCGGCGGCGGCGGCGGTAAAAAGGCCGGCATTGGCAAGCAGCACAATACGCTGCCATTGTGGGGCAACGAGACATCAATGAACCTGAATCCCCTCATCCTGGCCAACATACAAAGTTCCAGCTACTTTAAAGGTAACCATCGCATAAAAAATTTGCGCGCCAAAAAAATAGGAATAAAATAAAATAAAATCATGTGTCACTTTTCGCCCGAACAGTACACCTATTCAAGCTGAAAACCTACCACGAGGTGGTCGACGAGATCTACTACCAAGTCAAGCACATGGAGCCCTGGGAGCGAGGCTCACGCAAAACCTCCGGCCAGACGGGCATGTGCGGCGGTGTGAGTTTATGAAATGTAGCGCTAATCGTTGGCGATCCCCCAAACCAAGCCCGCCTCCTCCCCTGGTGGGCTGTCATAACGTGTCCAACTCGGCTAACCCACAAAATTTTGGTCCTTTTATCGATTGCAGGTACGTGGCGTTGGCGCCGGCGGCATCGTATCCACCGCCTACTGTCTGCTCTACAAGCTCTACACGCTGCGCCTGACCCGCAAGCAAGTGAACGGACTACTGAACCACACAGACTCAGCCTACATTCGGGCACTAGGTAGGTGTTGGTAAGTCGCATGAGTTCAGCCGTGTCTCACTCGTTGCTTGCTCCTGCTCCGCCCGCGTTATATCATATACACATACACACATACTCTCTGTCCTACTCGAGGCGAGTATGCAGCTCATGGTAAACACTAGCAAAATGTAGTTGAAAAAACATTAAAAACATATATGATGGGGTTCAAATATCAGGCTACAACTTTCTAAAAGTTAGTTCCCTTGTACTCAAATAAATAATAAATAAAGTCATTTATTTGTTTAGAAGTAAATTCTATGTTAAACTTGAGTAGAATAGTTAAGATCGCATAACAAACATTTCTCTAGAGAGTTGTTTATTTATGATTTCGGAGTCATAACTCTTTATAGTAGAGTGAAATATATATAGACAGCTTCATAAAAATACTTACCTTGATAATTCGATAATAATTAAGTATTGCATATATTTAAATTTAGCATTTTACGAGAACATTTATTTATACATTTGCCTGTAATAATGAAGAGGCTTTTTGGGCTTCAAAATATAATATACAAACTAGTAATAATTTTCTTAAGAAATTGTTCAATAAGTACTTTAAATTTGTCCCGTTTATCTCACCGAGCTGCGTACTGGCCTTTCTATGAATGTCTTGTGTCCACTGATTTGAAATTTATTGTCTCGCCTTTTCGTCTTTTGCATATTTTTGTTGAACAGGTTTTATGTACTTACGCTATACCCAACCGCCGGGCGATTTATATGACTGGTATGAGGACTATCTACAGGATGAGGAGGAGATTGATGTAAAGGCGGGCGGCGGCCAGGTGAGTTAACTGTATGAGCCACCAATCAATATGCACAACTAACTAACTAGCAAGCCTTAAGAGTCAACTTCCGGGAGCACGCACCCGACTAAACAGATTCCCTTTTTGTTTTGTCCAGGTGCTGACCATTGGCCAAATGGTGTATCAGTTTATGACCAAACTGGACTGGTTTTCCACGCTCTTCCCGCGCATACCTGTGCCCATACAGAAGCAGATCGAGAAGAAGATTGAGCAATATTGCCGGGAGCAGGGCATTACAATCAATCAGCTGAGCACGGGTCGAGGCACAGCTGCTGCGGCTTCTGCACCCGGAGCCACGGCAGCCGTGGCGACTGGCTGCGATGACTATGAGGGCAGTGGGCGTGGCAGCGGGAGTGGAGGTCATGCTGCGGCACGTTCCGGCGGCGGTGGTGGTGGTGGTGGTGGTTATCCGCCTGCAAACTATCGTAATGATCATGACGATCGCGACTACTATGCAACTCAGGCCTCGAGCTCCGCCTATGGGCGCGGTCGCGGCTACGAGGACTACCCACCGCCGCCGATGTCCGCGCTGCTGCCGTACGGCAGCACCGAGCGGGAAAAGGACTATGGCGATCGCGGCGAGCGGCGTCGCAGCACCAAGCACAAGAAGAAGCACAAGCACAGGCAATACTCGCGCAGTCGCAGCCGGAGTCGCAGCCGCAGCCGCAGCAGTCGCAGCGCCAGCCGACGCCACGATCGCAAGCGGGACGAGCGGGGCAGCAGGCATCGCCACAACGAGCACTACGATGAGCGGGAGCGGGAGCGTGTGCGCGACCGGGAGCGGGACCGGGAGCGACGCTATCGGTGAAGCCGACACAGTTGTTTTTCTACAATTTTTTTTTTAACTAATTAATTAGCAAACTGATGATTGTTTCTATATAGCATTCGATATATTATTATTTCAATATTCCCTTCTATCTATTTTATTAAAACTATGTAACCCCCCGCCACTTCATTATGGTCCAGTACCATGCAAGTGTGCAACTCCAGAGCCCCGCTGTCTGCTCCGGCTCGTACTCAGGTGAAAACAGACACGCATACAGACGAAACAGCAGTATGGCTATATTTTGTAATTCGTAACTCTTAACTTTAAAAGGATGACTGTAAATTTTTTCAAGTTGTGTTTTATGCAGAATAAAAAGTAACATTTGTTTAAGATAAACGTTTTTTTAATTTCCATGCAAATTTGAGCAAAATTTTAAATTTAAAAGAGTTTTGACTACTTTCTGGGAATGTGTACAAATTGTAAATTAATTTTGACAGCCAAATTTGCATTTAAATTTAAAACTAAATTTTGTATTTTACCGAATCTATCTAGAAGAAAAATCATAAAAAATGGGTACTATGGATCCGAGATTTGCTTTTCAAAAATTTTCTCAATCTTGGCTTTTTGACAAAAATGTTGACTCACTCAGAATTCGGTTTAAATTGCCTATTTTAGTAACAAAAATCAATTAAAAATAGGAAAACAAAACAAAAAAAATTTTTTTTAATTATTTTGTGATTTTCTAAAAACATTTTTTGAAATACCGTTTGAAATATAGGATCTAGTTAGCATTTCTTGTCAAAGTGATTGTTAGTTAAACGCATAAAAAATCGTAACTTTGTATAATTTCGAAGCTTTCGGTCAATATCGCGCCTAAAAGCCGGCTACACTTTATCCGATAAGCTGGTCGGACAGGTCGAGGTCGTCAAATTCAACTGTTGATCGCAAGTTGATCAGTTCTCTCTCTGTTGTTCAATAAACAATTGGCCTCACTCTAACTAACCAAATATTTAAGAGCCAAACAAATTGCTTGGCTAACAAACAACTGTTAAAATGCAATTGAGTTTGCCAGCAGGTTAAAGCAGTTGTTAAATGTTAATTTAGCCGGCTGCCAGATATATGTATAAACATATACATATATACACATACATATTGTTGGAGGGCAAATAAAATATATAAAAATAGGCAACTGTCGAGACAAACATTTGACGGTCGAGTGCGAAGTGTGCGTTCAATGAATTAATGTTAATATTTAACTAGCCAAAATGTGCGCCCAAAATAAACAAGACGCTTTGTCGCTTATACCCTGTTACCACTGTTGGGTATTACGGTTGAAAGAACGTTCCATCTTCGATCCCATCCCGATATTTAATAACAACTAAAAAATTTTAATATCCCATACAAGTAAAATGTAATCATTCAATATATTTCGCTCAGTAAATGAATATCGATAAATATCGATCTTGAGAGATTTTAAGAGTTAAAGCTTTTTAATTTATACTCATACTTGAATGATCTGTTTAAGTCCTGAAAATTGTAACAAATATGGAAGGAGAAATTCGGAAGTAGTTGAAAAATATATTTGAAAGGAACACATCCGCCAGCTCACAGATGGGTATAGAGTAAAGGTTAGTCGGGCACTTCCGACTGCAACACTATTGCTGGTTTTTTTCTTTTCTTCTGCTGCTACTTCTGCTGCTGCTGTGTGTGAGAGCTATAAAATGTGTGCATGTGTGCAGAGAAATATGTGCGTCTGTGTGTGTGTTATGGCTTAATGTGTGCATAAACAACAACAAAGCTCGCCTAGATTATTAACTAGCGGGCGCAGAGACGCGTCGCGTTGCGTCGCGCCGCGGCAGAGCAGAGCTAAGCAGAGCGCAGCTTAAACGGCCGGCAAGCCTCCGACGAGCCTCAGTTGCCCCGCAGCGCTCCACCCCGCCGCAGCGCCGTCAGCGTTGTGTGAGAATTTGAGTCAGTTTCGGTTTAAAGCTGAACAAAAAAAAAAAATAAAGAAGAATAAAAATAAAAAATAAAAACAGAAAATAAGAAAACAGTTGCTTGCGCACAGTGAAACGCGAAACAAGCGCTGAAAGCGTCGCGACGCGTTCTCCTGTCCGCTCAGTCGTCATCGTACGCGTCAAACGTGTTGCCGTCGCGACAACCGTTACAGAAACCAACAACAACAACAAAAACCGAAACCAAAACCAACACGCGAAAGAAAAAGCTGCCCGCCGAAAAGTTAAAAAGAGTTAAAATGTAATTTGCATGTGTTTCAAACAGCCACTAAATGCAATTTTTAAACACACACACACACATACAGACATGCGCGTGCACACGCACACATGGACAGGCATTAAAGTGTTTGCAATTGATCAATGTCAGCGCATGGGAAAATGCAATGAATGAAACAAAAACCAGGGCTACAGCAGTTGTTTTTTGTTTTTCTATGTAAAGTTTATTTTTATTTATTTATTTTCAAGCCAAATTAAAGAATTCTACATTTTGGCTAGTTTTATTTGCGGCGAATTGGTTTGGTAATGCCACCAGCCCTGGTCACAATAAAACGCCAAACATTAGCACAATGTGCGCGTGCGTGCGCGCGTCATACGTTTGCTTTGACCATTTTCGTGTGCAATAAACATAAAGCTAAGGCTAAAGTGTGAAATAGATACACAAGTAGTTGTGTATGCGCCCCTCCCTCTAACAATAATCACTGCGCTAAGCAGCTTTATTTTTTTACGAGCGGCGGCAAAAGCTTTTAATTGAAAGTAGCTGCGGTCACTGGGCCAACAGTTAATATGAGTATAAGAGCGCAGAGCGTAGAGTGTAGAAGAGCGCGCAAGTGGGCACGTTTATAATCCATCTGTTTTCTTAGTGCTTGCCATTTCGTCAATTGCATTGACGTAATGCAAGTCGCCGTTCAAGCCAAACACATACACACACACACACACACACACACGCAGGCACAAGCATAATTACTAATACACACAATTCGGTGTCTATCGCAGGTGTGTGCAGCCTAAAGTGGTTTCCATTTCGTAAGCAGACAACGGGACAACGGGACGATGCGAATCGGTCGCTGAACGTCACATCAGCGTCAGCAGCAACGTCAGCGTCACTGCCAGCGCGTCTTGTCAAAAATTGCACTTTTCAGATTGTTGTTTTTTGTTTTTAATTGTTGTTTGTTATTTATGCCGCTTCATGAGGCAGTAGTTTTGCAGTTGAGCATGTGTCGCTGCTAAAGTCGACGCCGACGCCGCCTACAAGCTGCACGACTGAGCAGTGAACATACACGCACACATGCACACACTCACACACACATATGTACATACGTACACATTTATGTATATGTAGGCTCCCCCTTGTTTCTCTCACTCCTCTCTCTCTCTCTCTAACAATCATATGCGCGTCATATGCGGTCGACGTCGCCGTCGGCGTCGACGTCACTGACGTCATAGCTCACCACGGCGCGTACAAAGTGCGATGGCCCGCACAATGGGCCGCCGATCGTAAATAGCTGGTGAAATTGATATTGAACTGACATTACCTGTCCACCAGCTGTCCATTGTTATCGATCGTAGTCATCGTTTATTGACGGTGCCCCCTAGGCAAAACCCTTCCTTGCATTTATTGTCGCATGCCCCAACTGGTGTCCAACTTACACACTTGATCCCCGACTACTAGTCAAAAGATCTCTTATATCCTTTATTCTATTCAATGAAATAATACATTCATTTAAAAAAGCCTTTTAAAGATATTCTGAATTTCAAGATGTGCGCATACACAAATACTTCGCGGAAAGACAGGTGAATCATAGGTAAAAAATCAATCACTCAGCTCCGAATAATCTAGGTTCAACTGTATTACGTATGTACATACAGTGATGGGTTATTAATAGATTAATTATCTTGTTATTTTTGTAATATTGAAATTTTATTTTGCTAAATTTGTTTTCATTATTGTGTTATAATATAGATTTAATTTAATAAAACAATCAATTTGTAGATAAATTAAGTAAGAGTAAAGAATAAAAAAATCTGCAATTTATAGTATTGATCTGATCTTACAATACTATAAATTGCAGATTTTTTTATTCTTTAAACTTACAAAATTGAATTTAAAGCATTGGTGACTCAGTTTCCTTATATCATAAAATCTATATTTATCGATATTAAAGTAATGGCCAATGATATCGAATAAAATTTATGAATGGCCTATACAATAGCAAATACATAAATATTTGTAACTTTAAATTTCAAATTCTTATAGTTGTAATTATAGACAGACAGACGGACATAGCTAAATCGACATACACAACCAATATAATAAATGGAATACATTATATTTTTTTTTATAATTTTTTTTAATGTAATAGTAAAGTTCGATGGTGATGACACGATTTAAGAATGTTTAAAATGGTGTTCTATACAGCATTCTTTTTCTCAGTGTATATATACATGCTAATGCTGTGATAACAAACTTTCCAAGAAGTACAATTTGTATATGACTGAAGAATGCCATATTATTAACCCTAGTTAAAATGGTAACTGCACATTTCCAGTTTTAGTTTAGTTAGAATGTTATCTTTTATAAAAAATACCAGCAAAATATGTCAAATTTTTTTTTTAAGTAGTTTGTAACTTTTATGCAATTGCTTCTAAACTTTAAATTTAATGGGACAGCAATTTTTGTCTGTTTTTAAGGATATATTTTACCGTCAATCTTTAATAAGAGATTTGTTGAAATTAACATTTTTGGAAACAGATATCATTATGTACAAAGGGCTAACGAGTTAGGGCTGTACTGTAAGGAGAATCAGATCAGTTTTTATCTATGATAAATTCCAGATAAGTAGCTTAAAAAAAGTCATTCCTGAAAAACTTTTGTAAATATTATTGTTAGTATAGCCTTCGGATAAGCCAATACCTACATGCATACACTGGACTGGAATCCGAACTCTCGTTTTGCATGGAAACCTCAATGTCTGAGCATTTAGAGAATTCTTCTATTTACACGGAACTTCAACTTGTGTAACAATATAATGAGTCCCATGACAAATATTTTAATATTTATTGTTAGGTAGAACTTTGTTGCTAAGAATAGGTTTTTATTTGTTAAGTTAACGGGTTACAATGAAATAGTTGCTATATCTCATGTACTTTACGGCTCATCATGAATAATTGTAATTATATTTTTTTGTTTTGTTTATTGCTTTCCAAAACGATTAAGAAAACTGTTCTAGTTTCACATCCCGCTATAGAATATTAATTCTTGAATAACATCGAAGTGAATCATATGTTCTTAATGAAATTTTTAGAACTTGAATGGAATATCCCAATATTTGGATAAACCAAAGCGCTAGGCTGTACTAGTTTTATATCGTATTTTCAATTTTGTGGTAAGTGGCAGAGGTATCCAAAAAGTATAAAATATTCTCAATCTGCGTATGCTTTACAAGAACATACTAAAAAAAATTTGGTGGATCTTTTGTAGTGTATGAGGTATGGTCAAAAAAAAAAAGGTTGAAACACCCGATATATATCGATATTAATAAAAATAAGGGGAGGTTAGCGAAAATTTAATTAAACAAACATAAAAACTCCCCACTTCTTATAGAAGAATAGACAGTAGGACATAGATATCTCGTTTAAGCTACTGATGCTGATGTCCCCTTCTGCCCATTTCCATACATTAGCATAATGCCATCATATATATACAGTATATATCCTTTTAAACCATTTTCTGGTTAACATTTTTGAATTTTTTTTTTTCAAAATTTAAAATTGCGAGTTTATATTTTTAATCGATTTTGTTGGCCACAAATAGAATAAAAAACAACATTTAGCATGATTCTGAAAGGGTCAAATATTTTGTCAAAAATCATGCCAAAATCGCGAAAAGTTTAGACAAGCTCTTGGATCCAAAGGCCTCACATTTGAAAAACCCATAAATTTGCCAAAACTGATCCGATTTTCATGTTTGATGGCATTCTGGTTATGGTTTTTCATTTAAATCAATTCTACATTTCCGATTTTCATGTTTGATGGCATTCTGGTTATGGTTTTTCATTTAAATCAATTCTACATTTGAAATCGATGCATTTTCGAAAAAAAATTTTTTTTTTTATATTTTTGGAAAAAAAGCATGTACCCCCCCCCCTTATGAATTTTCGAAAAAAAATTTTTCAAAATTTAAAATTGCGAATTTTTAGTTTTAATCGATTTTGCTGGCCACAAATAGTATAAAAAACAATATTTTACATGATTCTGAGAGGGTAAAATTTTTTGTCAAAAATCATGTCAAAATCGAGAACAATTTTGACATGTAAGGCTCTCGGACTCATAGGCCTCACATTTGGAAAACCCATAAATT
>SCDY01001669.1:0-24803 GCA_004143825.1 Drosophila micromelanica
CGAGAGCTTTACATGTCAAAATTTTTGTCAATTTTGGCATGATTTTTGACCAAAAATTTGACCCCCTCAGAATCACTTTTAATGTTGCTTTTTACACTAATTATGGTAAATAAAGTCGATTAAAAACTAAACTTTGCAATTTTAAATTTTGAAAAAAAAATTTTTTCGAAAATTTACAAGGGGTGACCACATGATTTTTTGACAAAAAATTCAAAAAAATTTTATTTTCAGATATGCATAAATTTTAAATGTATAACCAATCTATATGATAAATCATGATCAGAAGTCCAAAAAACTTGAAAATCGGTTCAGTTTTGACAAAGTTATGGCAGTTTGAAATTTGGGAGCTATGGATTCGAGAGCCTTACATGTTAACATTTTTGTCAATTTTGGCATGATTTTTTACCAAAAATTTGACCCCCTCGGAATCACTTTTAATGTTGTTTTTTACTCTAATTATGATAAATAAAGTCGATTAAAAACAAAACTTTGCAGTTCTAAATTTTGAAAAAAAAAAATTTTCGAAAATTTACAAGGGGGGACCACATGATTTTTTGACAAAAAATTCCAAAAAAATGTTATTTTCAGATGTGCATAAATTTTAAATGTAGAACCAATCGACATGATAAATCATGATCGAAGTTCCATAAAACTTAAAAATCGATTCAGTTTTGACAAATTTATGGGAGTTTGAAGTTTGGGAGCTATGGATCTGAGAGCTTAACATGTCAATATTTTTGTCCATTTTCTGCAGCTTTTATGTATATGATGTAGTGATCTGATTTGGCAAAAATACAGATGTATGCCTAGTTTCCTCAAGCTTTGAACAGAAAGACTGTTTGGCATAAAAAGAAATATAGACCGACTAACAGCTTTATTAACTCAGCTCATTGACCCGATCAGGAGTATATGTAGTTTACTTCCAAGCCTTGCACATTGTGTGACGGACTTCCAATACCCATTCTTTTATAGCGGAGGTCACAAATTCCGCTTTAAGCGGGCCAAACGCCAACCAAGCAAACATTGCTGCTCGTGCAGAGCGAGAAGGGTCAATGCTGAAAGGTCAAGCGGGCTGAAGAATTGCAGCCTTGTGCCATTCAAAAGGCAATTATTTGGCCACTCACAGTTGGCCTCACAAAGCCGAACCAGCTGCAAAGATGGACGAGCAAAACCTACAGAAAACAACATTCCTGAAATATACATAATTTTGATTTCAATATAATTATTATTAAATATTATCATGAAAAAGCTTAGATTGGAGAAAATGTGCTGTTAAATAAATAGAAACTGAACTAGGCATTCAACAAAAGAAGAATTTCAAATATTGACAATTTGAGGTTGTTGTAGATTGTTATCGATTTTTGTAAAAGTTATCGATCGTTAAAAACACAACTTAAGCACGGAATTAATGTTGAAGTTTTTAATAGTTATTAATTTCGTGAGTGCGAAATCAGTTTTGAACGCAAACATTTCCTTCTAGGCTATGGCTCTGGTAACGGTAACAATGCTAGATCGTAAAGGCCGCGGGGGCGTTCATAATTAAAGATTGATTAGCGCATTTGCAGCCAATTCCGTTTGAAATGTCAGCCAGCAGCAACAGTTGCTAGCGCTGCTGCTGTTGTTATTGTTGGTGTTGTTGTTGTTGTTACTTTAAATGTTGCTGATGTAAGTTGCCGCTGCAATTGCTGATGTTTTTATTGGTGATGTTGCTGTTATAGGCTGCTGTTGTTTTTGTTGTTAGTGTTGCTGTTGTTTTTTTCAGCGATATTTGTGTTGTTGCTGCTGCTGCTGCTGTTGCTGTTGCAATCAAGTCGCAACATTTCCCAGCACATTCTGGCAGAATTGACAGCAGGCGCCTTCAATTTGTTGCCTGTTGCTGTTGTTCTTGTTGTTTATGTTGTTGTTGAAGCTGTTGCAGTTGTTGTTGTTGTTGTTGCCGCCGTTGCCGTTTTGACGCTTTGTTGTAATTTATGAGCGGGCGCTGAACCAAATGGCGAACGCGACAAGTTTTACCAGTTTGCCGACTAACCGAGCACACACCACGCACACACACACACACACACACACACACACACACATCTGTTGCGGTGCTCTAAAGTTTTCAAAAAGGTTTTCGAGATTTTCATACAGGCCAGTACACAGCATCCACTGCTAACAAAATGACGCAAACCAAGCTGCTCCAGCAACGACAACAGCAACACCAGCGACAGCAACATCAACGACAGCAACATCAACGACAGCAACATCAACGACAGCAACATCGCCATCACTTGCAGTTGCAGCTTTTGCTGCTGCTGTTGTTTGCCCTACTGCAGCTGTTGCCCGCGGCTGTTGCACGGCCGCAACAGCAACAGTTGCTGCTGGAGGCGAGCACCGTGGTGCAGCCAGCAACAGCAGCAGCAACAGGTTCTGGAGCGGGACCATCAGCAGGAAGTGCGCCAGGGCTCAACGATCCTTCGGGTAAGTTTTAGTCCAATAGTTGATCCGATTACGGTTACATATATCCGCTGCTGATTTTGCAGATCTGAGCGCTGGCCTCAATCTGTTGCCCGTGAGCAATTGGATTGCGGCTGCCGCCAACGCAGAGCCGCCGGCGCCCGTTCAATTCGTGCGCATCGCGATGAACAGCGGACTGTGAGTTGCGGCCGACAGGCGACAGATGGCGCCTGTTTACTAAAAAATACTCATTTTGTATGTAGTTTAATTTAATTATTTCAATACTGTTTTTTTTTTGTTTTTTTATATGTAAATATATGTATATATAATCAGTATATAATAAAATTGTGCCGAAAATTAAGTGCGAAAGAAAATCTCAAAATCTCATGTGCATTTTAATGGGATTGATGACTTTTCAACTTTGACTCAACAGCTGTTGACCTTCAAAATGTGCTTGAAACTTGGCAGATTTGGGTTTATTTCTTCTTTTTTTTTATACGTGACTTGTGCTTGAAGTGTGTCCAAAACATTTTTTTTTTTGATTTGAAGCGGGTGTGCACGACTCAGTAGCAAACAGTGAACAATTTTTTTAGATAGAATCTTTATCGCTTTGTGAGCAGAGTAAAATCGGCTGAGTTTCTCTTATTATGGGATTAACAAGAGATATGATATATTCCCAAGGCTCATGTATATTGCGATAAGTATGTATGTTCAGATAAAAGAAAAAGAGAACCACCTACCTAACATGATCATTATATTTGTTTATCTCTAGAGCAGCTTATATCGACTGCAGGGTATGGCAAAAGGTTTACTATCAAAAGTAGCCCTGTACTAATCTTTCATGCTTTATCTTCTTAATGAATATATATATCGATAATATAATTGTATTTTTCCATCGGAGACAGAAACAGAAGATAAGAAGCAGGTGCTTGGTTTTAGATAGACTTTAGTGGGGGATGTACATATTTCCTAATCTAAAGTGAAATAAAATAAAGGTTATTACTAAGCACATTCTTCATCATGAATGGAGGTTATTTGTGTCATGCACATTTTTCAATTTTATACAGGGTGTTTAAGCTCACAGAAAAATAATTCCTAAAAAGGAAATATCAAGTTTTCCTAAAGTCAAGAAAACGTTATTAATTCTGTACTCCACTTATACTATCATTTAAGACATGTGTTTAATTCTTCGCGTATACTCGATTTTAAATACCCTAATGATTAATTCAATTGGCTTTTGATCAACAACTTTGTTTGTAGCACTTACTACTTGAAAAATGCGGTTCTATTGTGGCGCTTGTTGAATTAATGCGCCTTTTATGGCAATTATCTGGTAAAAAGTGCAATTTAGCTTAGTTGTCATTTTGTTGTTGTTGTTATTGCTGCCATTTACAGAGTGTCTGTCCTTGCTCGATATTGCCTAGGTCTGGGTCTGGGTCTGGGTTGCACTTGTTACCCTAAAGAAATTAATGCAACCTTTTATAAAGTAAAAAACATACAAATAAAAATAAAAATAGTTCTTTAAAATTAACAAGAAATAATAATAAATAGTAATTAATATATTTATATAAATATGCCAAGCAAGGAAGTATAAATAGTAGAAACCTATTAAAGGAATGTAGAAATTATTCATATTTTTATACCCTGAATCCATTGAAAATGGGTAAAAAAGGGTATAATGGTTTTGTGCAAATGTATGTAACAGGCAGAAGGAAGCACCTCCGACTCCATAAAGTATATATATTCTTTTATTCCAAATTTATTCTGTTCGCGTTAAGCATATAAGAATATAAATCATTTAGGTGTTGGATACCTCCCCCAATTGCCCCCAATATCGATAAAACCATAAAAACTGCAAATCAAATGCCAAGCGTTCTTCTTGGAATTTTTTTTTGCATAGTAAAACTGAATTTTGTTGCAAGAATGTTTGACGAAGTAGTGGTCCAGCTGTTAGGAGTTGTGCAGTTGAAGTTGAAGGGCCCGGGTTCAAATCCCGCATGAGACGGTGTGGAATTTTTATTTTCTTTTTTAATTATCAATAATTATTATTAATATTTATCACTTTTATGAAAAAAGCAAGATTTTGTTAGTATTGACTTAAAATTTTTTATGATTAAGCTGTTTTATATCATAAGTAAATTTATATGAGAGTGTGGTCCAGTCGATAGGAGCTGTGCATCTGAAGCAGTTGGTACCAGGTTCAAACACCGCCCGATGTAAATTTCATTTTTCGTTGGTAATTGGCAATTATATTTTTTTTTTATTTTCAACCACCTCAATACTCATTAAGTGCCGAGAGTTTGTGTATGTGTTAAATGCTGGGTTCAGGGTATCTCCTAGTTGGGAGGTTCCGACTAGAGCAACCTTACTTGTTTATTTATCGATTTATGAGTAAGAATGTAATTTTCCCCTCGTTTTAAGTACTTGTAAGTGTTAATGCACGGCAAAAAAGTATTTCTAAAAATAACTAAAGTACGTGCAATAACAAATAACTTTGTGCAGCAATTGCAGTATACAAATTAATACTTATTTAGAGCTATAAAAATACTTAATATTGTTTTAAACGGGCTCATTAAAAGCTTAAGTCATTCAGAGTTTAAATTGAAAGTTGTGACGTTCGAATTTATGGAATATTTTTGAAAATGAAATCGAGATAATACATATACATATAAATTATATATATTTATATTGAGAAAGCTTTAACGAATCTTGAAATGTACGTCTTTCAACAGGTTAGTCACAATCTAGTTGGAGATATGAGATTGTAAATATCGCAAAGCCTTTCGCAAGCACAAACCTTGACCTATCTTAAGAAACTGAGAGTTAACCAAAAGCTTTCTATAATCAATCCATAAGTTGGCAACATGTTTCTGCCCCAACTGGATTATTTGTTTTAAATGAGAATCAAGTTCAAAAATACTATTGTTTAACGTAGATTTTATTCAAGTGCAATACTTAACATCTGGCATCTGATTAATAAGAATAAAATGATGATTTGAATAAAATTATGATTGATAATGCATTTCAGGAACTCAGCTTAGAGTTCAACAAATACAAATAAATGAGTACGTTGCAGTCGGGTGTAACCGACAGCGCAATACTCGCTCACAGTGTAATAACAACTAAAACTATACCCTTGGCATTATTTAGTTTGTCCATGTGATAAATGTGATGTTATTATCTGATAAGCAAGATACGGCAAATTAAAAAAAACATGTCTACATCTTGGTTGGAATCAAATCCAAGCCCAAGAGTTCAACAGCAGCGCCATCTATTAATGAGTAAAACAACTATTATCCACCCAGGGATTCTTTTAAAGCTCAATAAAAATATAATAATTTATCTATATTTGCAATCGTATTGTCACGCCCCTAGTGGGGTAAACACGAGTATAAATTCCAAGTTTCAAGTCTATTCTCAACAGCGGCGCAAAAATAGCGTCCATACGGACGGACTTTGCACAAATAATTAAGCCGTAAGTTCTTTTTATCATTGTTGATATCAAGAGAAGAAAAAACAAAAGACGCAAAAGTGACTATGTAAAAGTCAACACAGATACACTCAGAGAAAAAGTTATTCTTTTTATATATGTATATCAATAAATTATTAATTTTTCTAGTAAATTAAAGAATAAAGATAGTTTATTATTTTTTATATTATATTTATATTTTTTTAATATTTATATATTTTTTATGTTTTGGCTTCTGTTTTTTTTTGCTGAGTGTACTTGTGGGCGTGAAGGGGAGCCTGTGAAAGGGGGAAACTGGGCACGTGCTGGGTCGCTGAGCAGGCGACTTTGCACACATGACAGTAAAATTAACAGGTTGTTGTCGCAATTGTTGTTGTTGTTGTTGTTGCTGTTCATTGTTGTTCATTGTTTTTGTTGCTTGTCAGCCAAGTGTAGTGAAGTCAACGAAAGCCAGAGCTGGTTATTGTCGCTGCCAGAGCGACTGCGAAATGCAACGATAACCAGTCAGGCAAGCGCACAGTTCGTCAGTCCGTCCATCAGTCAGTCAGTCAGTCAGTCAGTCAGTCAGTCAATCAGTCAGTGGCTTATCGCATCTATAAAAGCAAATCACAAACGCTGGCGACGTCTCAAAGCGGCCACATTCCAAATGCTAGCAACAAGTGGCAATCAGAGCCTCGGCTTCAGTCCGGGCGATGCGCAGTGCACGCCGCCCGGCATCGGCATCTGGAGCGGATTGGTGCAGCTGCTGCTCCAATCGCTGCTAACGGCCCAATGCAATGTGGCGCCGACCACACTCTGGCCAGCGGATTACGGCGATGTGGCGGCGACGCGCGGCTTCGATGAACCGTACGATTTTGTGGTAATTGGCGCCGGATCGGCGGGCTCTGTGGTCGCCAGTCGGCTCAGCGAGAATCCCAACTGGCGTGTGCTCGTCCTGGAGGCGGGCGGAGATCCGCCCGTCGAGTCTGAGGTGAGTCGCAAATCAATCAAGTACAATCAAGAGCCGTGTTTACACCTGGCAATTAACGAAATGGGTGTGCGTGTGTGTGCGAGTGTGTGTGAATTTGGCATGCGCCCAATGCCAAGACGTCAATACGAAAGCAGCTTCGGAGTTTTTTGTTTTTTTTTTTATCAGCGCGTGATCTATCTGGAATATCTACACTCAGAGAAATCACTAATGAAATCGAGACAAGGTGTAAATTTCTTAGCTTAACCAAAAAAATCCAATTATAAAAAACTCTTTTTATAATCCCCAACATAGGAAATTCTGTTTTTGTAATTCTCACATTTTGTTTAAACTTCATTTGAGAAAAATATAGTATAGTTTTTTGTGAGTGTAGCATATATAAATAGTAAATATGCATAGGCATGCCCATGTCATACCCTATTCACAAAACGGGTATGAGTATATTGGTTTGTGCCAATTTGTGATACTTTGTGTTAACTATACAATTTATTTATTGATCTCCATAAATCAATCCTCAATAACTGAATAAATTAACTGAGTACAGAGTATTGCGCAATTGGTTACACCCCACCACAAACTACAAACTTGCTAATGTTTATATAGAACAAATAGGCGAATCTTTCGTGTACTTTGACAATTGTATTCGGTGCTCGTAATACTTTTGTTCTAAGCAAGGTTAAAGCAATAATTTATTTCAAATATTTGAAATTTGTTGAAATTTGTGTTTTCTGTGTTTGTAAACATGATGTTAAGATAATGATTATAAAATAAAGTATAAAATTTTCACAAAATGAAAATCTACTTTGCTTGAAAGAGTTTTGGGTTATTTTCTCTCTTACTCGGTAAAAAAATTTAAATATCAATATCGTTTTTTAATATTTTGAGCATCACTAATTACAATTAGTTTAAACAGTTTTTGAAATAAAATCTGCTTGGAATAAAACTAGGACATTGTGAATTCTTTGCTATATAGAAGTAAGCTTGTCTTTGACAGAAGTTTCTCATTTGAAATCCGCATACTCAATTCTCTGATCTGATCCGATCCGATTGTCTGATGCACTTTTCTCTATTCTTCGCAGGTGCCAGCGCTTTTCTTTGGACTGGAGTATTCGGAGTTCATATGGAACTACTTTACGGAGAACAGCGGTACCGCGTGCCAGGCACAGCGGGACGGACGCTGCTATTGGCCACGTGGACGGATGCTGGGCGGCACTGGGGCCGCCAATGCGATGCTCTATGTGCGCGGCAATCGGCGCGACTTTGACAATTGGGCGGCGCTCGGGAACGAGGGCTGGAGCTATGACGAGGTGCTGCCGTACTTTGAGAAATCGGTGCGACCCGTCGGCAATGCCACGCATCCGCAGGGCTACGCCTCGTTGAGCCCGTTTGAGGTGCACCATATCGACATTAGGGAGATGATCAAGGAGGGCGGCAAGGAGGTGGGCGTGCCCAGCGTGCCGGCCTTCGAGGAGGGCAGCTACATTGGCTACACCGCGGTGCCGGGCAGCTTGCGGCGCGGCCAGCGCGGCTCCACGGGCAAAGGTCATCTGGGCCGCGTCGCGGCGCGTCCAAACCTGCACGTGGTGAAGCGGGCGCTTGTCACCCAGCTGCACTTCACCGCGGACGGATCGCGCGTGGAGTCCGTCAGCTTCGTTCGTGGCGAGCGCAACTATCGCGTGGCCATCGCCAAGGAGGCGGTCCTGTCCGCTGGCGCCATCGATTCGCCCGCGCTCCTGATGCGCTCCGGCATCGGACCGCAGGATCAGTTGGAGCAACTGCAGCTGGAGCCAGTGCGGACGTTGTCGGGGGTCGGCGGCAACCTGCAGGACCATGTGCTGGTGCCGCTGTTCATGCAGCTGGACAAGAACATCGCCCAGGCGGCCACGCAGCGGCAGCTGCTCGACAGCATCTACGAGTATCTGATTCACCGGACCGGGCCGCTGGCCGGCCACGGCACCACCTCCCTGGTGGGCTTCGTCAACACGGCCAATGGGAGCACCGATGCACGGTATCCGGACATCGAGTATCATCATTTGTTCGTTGAGCGCGGCCGGCACGATTCGCTGGCGATGTTCCTCAACGGACTCTCCCTCCAGGAGCGGTACGTGCAGCATCTGCAGCGCCAGCTGGCCGACGGACATTTGCTGTGCATCTTTGTGCTCCTCTCGCATCCGCGGTCAGCGGGTGAGTTACGGTTAAGCAGCGTCGATCCCAAGGAGCCGCCGAAGATGTACAGCAACTATTTGGCCGAGCCTGAGGATGTGGAGACGCTGCTGCGCGGCATTCGCCATCAGGAGGCGATGGAGCGAACGGAGGCGTACAGGCGGCGCCACGCCCAGCTGCTGCACATACCCATCGAGGAGTGCGATGGGGCGGGACTCGAGTTCCGCAGCGATGCCTATTGGCGCTGCTATGCGAAGCACTTCACCGTCACCTGCTACCATCAGACGGGCACCGTCAAAATGGGACCCGACACGGATCCGGCTGCCTGCGTCAATCCGCGACTGCAGCTGCACGGCGTACAGAATCTGCGAGTGGCCGACGCCAGCATTATGCCCGCCGTGGTCAGCGGCAACACAAATGCCGCCACCGTGATGATCGGCGAACGGGCGGCCGATTTTATTGCCCAGGATTGGGCCCAGCAGCAGCAGCAGAAGAAGAAGAAGCATGCCCACGACGATGCTTTATAGTGTCAAGTCTAGAGCTTCTTAGTACACTTAAAATTGCATTTAATTTAATTTTGGTTTTTTTTATCTTATTTGTTTCTATGTTTTTTTTTATCTTTACTTTTGCTTAATATTGGTTTTGTATAAATATTTGTTGACTGATTGATAATGTAAATATATCCACAAAAGCCAAAAGATTCTCCTTTGGAAAGAAAAAAAAATGTTAGTATTCAGCATTTTTCAACACAATTGCAATGTAATTTTTGAGCAAAATTAGAATTCCTAAATTTAAATATAGTTTCAATTAAGAGTCCATTTTTTTTTTCTAGTTTAAAATTGTGCTCAAAAAATGTCTTTCGGTGCACCAGAAATCTTCAGGTAGACAGACAAAAAATTAAGGTTTTGGGTAAAAAAAAATGCTATTATTGCAAAAACTGTTAAATTTTAACGAAAATAGGATTTCTTTCTCAGTAAAAATTCGTATTCAAGTTTCACATGCAGGATTAATAAATAAGATTTAATAAGATTTTTTTTCATTGTTGGCACAGTTTTGAACTCACGCTTAAATGGGATTTAAAATATAATAACAATAAAATAAATAAACGCGAGAGCTTTGTAACTTTTATTTCTTTGTTTTTCACACACTAGTTCATCTCTTTGTTTAGAAGGTGTGCACATTTCTCCTACTTTTCTGTAGAAATAGTAAGCATTCAGTTTAGCCTTTGAATTATTGAAATCGTTTGCAAGAATGCAATTTCGCGGCAGAGTTCACAATCCCCTGAACTAGCCCTATTGCAAGCGATTATTGCGTTGTATCTTTTGCTCAGTGGACTGAAATACAAGTGCAGAAACTGAAATAAATCCAAATTGCGTTAATGTGTTTGAAACAACATTGATTTAAACTAAAGAATTTAGACAGGCCTTTAGTTTGTTGTAAGATTTTGAAAGTCAAATATTTTGCCATATATTTCTGATACAGAGTATTTGCTAGTCGAGCATTTCCGACTCATTTATTTGTCGTTTTGACAAACGCCAGTTACAGGGTAGCTATTGGTTGAGCACACCAATTTGTTTGCTTACGAAATTTTGTCATCTTCAGAGCTTCGTAGAACCTTGGGCAATAGGTTAACTTGGGTTAAACAATGAATCGAAAATAACTAACAAGTGAAGAATGGGAATCAAACGTAACGAAATATACCCTGTTCGGAACGGTTTTTGTGCAGGGTATGCAAACCGAACACGAGCGCCCGCTTGTCTCCTTCCTATTGACAGATGTTGGCAGCAATGTTAAGTTTCTGTTGCTGCCTCGCCTACAGTTGGCACCCCTTCAACCGCCCCCGCCCCCCCACGCTCCTCCCCCCCTGTGCCAGCGCCCATGCATAAAGATACAGAATCGCGCTTGTCTGGCTTATCGACACGCTGGCACCAACTTATCAGAGAGCATTGGCTGGCTAAATTTCCATGGGAAGTGCGATCATAAAAAACAATTTGAGGCCCATAATTGAAAAAGGGCAACCGGGTCTTATCAGAGGCCCCTAGGTAGAGTAGAGCAGGTAGGCAGACTCGCTCTAGTAGTTAACAGTCATGGTTGCTTCGCCTTAGCTTCTGGCTTCTGGCTGCACCCGCTCTTGAATGTCACATCTAATCTCCGTGTGGCAGTGATAAAGGCGCGTCCGGCACAACGGCAACAACAAAAACAAAACGTTTCCATCTAAAATGCTATTTTCGTACAAATACACCGAAAACAATATATGCTGCACTCCAATACCATCCACTTTTCACTTTACAGCAAATTTATTTATTTGCGAACATTTTTTGAAATTTGTGTGCATTTTAATCTATATTTTTGGCTTAAATTGGATAAAAAAAGTTTTAATTTTTTTCGTTAACAATTTCACGAATATATCTCATTTTCTCTCTCTCTCTCTCGCTCTCCTTCACTCTTTATGCGAACTTTGAATATTTTTTCGTTCTCGAACCTTTTTTAGATCAGATTTTAGTCTTATTTTATCGCAATGAATAGATTTCAAATTAATATATTATTATACTCTTAAATATAGTTCATAAAATACTCACTTGCCTTGAACTCTCTTATTTTGTTTATTTTTTTTTTTTTTATTACTAATATTTAGGAGAGTATATATATAGTATATATAGTATACACAATAAATGAAGAATCCATTAATAAGCTATATATATTTTAACTTTTAATAAGAAGCAAAGGGCCCTTCTGAGCTCTCATTTGAACAATTGATCTAACAAGATTTTATATTTGAATTTTTGATATTTGTATAACATATTTTATTTTTATTGGTTTTCGTTTGCCGCTATCAGAGCTATGCAGACAGCCAAACCTAAGTTTAGCCATGTCATAAGAAGCTAAATATATATTTTATTATTTAAAGTGTTATCAAGCCAAAGTCTATATATTTCTAGTTCTTGATGGTTCTTTATTTAAATAATGAAAAATAATGTTGGAAAATATTAAGTGAGTTTTTTAGTTCGTTTTCGAAGAGAAAAGCGTGAAAATTCTCTCTGCAGAGTGAACCGAAAAGTGTGCAAATTAATTGAAAGAAAAACGCGAAATTATGCGCAGTGTATGTATTTGTGCACAGTATATGCTATTTGCAATGCAAATGGCGCAGGTGATTTACGGCGACGCGAGCGGCATGCGAATGCTCACCGAGTACGGCCGGAGTGCGGCGGTACAAATGCCGGCAGCCGGCCACGGCCGGCGAACAGTTGCGTGCGGACAGTGCCACTAGCCACAACAACGGACCCAATCGCAACGATATAAAAGAAACAAACAAAAACAAAAGCACAACAAATTCGATACGGCAAACTCTTTGATTAGCAACATGGAGTTCCTGAGCGCTGAGTGCGCGGCCAGATCGGCGGGTCCGGCGAACACGCTGATGACGCTGCTGCTGCACACGCTGATTGCCAAATACTGCGACCTGAGCGGCCAGCAACAGTGGCCGGCTGATTACGGCGATACCCTGGATCGTGCCGGCGGCTTCAAGGAGCCGTACGATTTTGTGGTCATCGGTGCGGGCAGCGCCGGCGCCGTGGTTGCGGGCCGCCTGGCGGAGCAGGCCAACTGGCGCGTCCTGTTGCTGGAGGCGGGCGGGGATCCGCCAATCGAAACCGAATTCGTTGCCTGGCACATGGCCACACAGTTCTCCGCCTGGGACTGGCAGTACCACACACAGCCGAACGGACGCGCCTGCATGGCCATGGAGGGCCAGAGCTGCCACTGGCCGCGTGGCAAGATGCTCGGCGGCACCAACGGCATGAACGCGATGATCTATGCCCGGGGCACCCGCACCGACTTCGACGACTGGGCCGAGCGGGGCAATCCCGGCTGGGGCTACGATGATGTGCTCGAATATTTCCGCAAGGCGGAGGATTTGCGCTCCACGCGACCGGACTATAAGCCGGGCGATCACGGCGTCGGCGGTCCGATGGGACTCAACAATTACGTGTCGGACAACGAGTTCCGTTCAACGATACGGGCGGGCATGCTGGAGATGGGCTACGGCAGTGCGCCGGATTTCACCGAGGGCTCGTTTATTGGCCAAATGGATATATTGGGCACACAGGATGGCGGTCGTCGCATCACCACCGCACGCTCCCATCTCCGCAAGGATACGCCCAATTTGCACATTGTGCGCCACGCCCACGTGAAACGCCTCAATCTGAACGCTGAAAATCGCGCCGAGAGCGTCACCTTCGTCCATCGCGAGGGCAAGGAGTACACGGTGCGTGCCAGCAAGGAGATCGTCCTCGCCGCCGGCGCCATTGGCACTCCACAGATCCTCATGCTCTCAGGTAGGTCAAAAAGAAGAAGAAAAAAAACGAAAACGAACAACAACTGCCAAGGTTTACCAATGTCAAACGTGGGGGGTTACCAAACTAATCGCTACGTTCTTTAATCACAGCCCGAATCGTTTAAGCCCGATAAGATAGCCAAAAAAGAAAAAAAAAAATGAATTGGAAACAAATCTATTGAATATTGGAAACTTTTATGGCCAAGATAATGTTATCCGATAGTTACAAGTTTTATAAAGCCCGAAGAAAACCACTTGAGAACCAAAAAAAAAAAAAAATGTCTGGTCATTGTGGAAAATTTTCTAAAACAAAAAAAAAATTCAAGTTCATCTTTTAGTTTCATATCTTTAATTTAAAAAAAAAGTATTTCTCAATGCAACGAATACTTATTAATTATACTCACTAGCTAGATAGGGATCCCATATGCCAAACTCGGCTAGAACATTTAGAACATTTAGATCAGGACTTTTTCTCTAAATTGATTTTGCATTTAGAATGCAAAAACTTGTTACTTGTTCATCTATGATAATATTTTGTTTTTTCAATTTCTTTCTTCCTTCTTCTTTGCTTATTTCCCTAAATCACTTTCTTTTTATTTTTTTAACTTCTTTACGCTTTTCCCTCAATTTCAACTCTCGTACTCTACTTTTAACCTTTTTAGGCATTGGACCCGCCGAGCATCTGAGGAGCGTCGGTGTTCCCGTTAAGCTGGATCTGCCCGTGGGCCGCAATTTGAAGGATCACGCCAGTCTGCCGGTGATCTTCCAGATTGACAAGTCGACGGCACGCAAGCCCACCGAGGAGGAGCTGGTGGATGCCATGTACAATCTGCTGATGGGTCGCTACAGCAAATTGCTGCATCACGAGGCGACCGCGTTGACGGGCTTCATCAATACCACCTCGCTGGAGGGTCCCAATCCGGACATCCAGACGACGAACTTCTTCAGCCTGATGCAGAGTCCGGAGCTGCGCGGCTACGTGAAGGCCACCGGATTCAATGATCGCGTGGCCAAGAGCATTCTCTCGGCCAACGAGGCTTCCAACACGTACATCACCTATCTGCTGCACCTGAAACCGTTCTCGGCGGGCCAACTGGAGCTGCAGAGTGACAACTATTTGGATGCGCCCCTCATCGATCCCGGCTATATGACCGATGAGCGCGACGTGGACACCTATATACGCGCCCTGAACATCTACAAGCGTCTGCCGGAGACGCGGGCCTTTGGCGAACGCGAGGCGAAGCTTCACCAGGTCGATCTGGAGGCCTGCAATGGTCTCACCTACCAGTCGGACGACTATTGGCGCTGCTATATACGCCACATGACGACCACCGTCTACCATCCGGTGGGCACCGCTCGCATGGGACCCGCCAGCGATCCGACCGCCGTTGTGGATCCCCGCCTTCGTGTCCACGGCGCCAAGGGATTGCGCGTCATCGATGGCAGCATTATGCCCGATATTGTTGGCGCCAACACGAATGCCGCCATCATTATGATCGGCGAGAAGGGCGCCGACCTGATCAAGGAGGATTATCTGGGTGCCGGCCAGCATACGGAGCTTTAATCGAATGGCAACCAAGCTCAATCAACTTTTTAGCTAAGGGGCAGCTTCAGCACGTACTCCATCCATATATACGATCTATTCTTTTTTTTCTATTTTTTTTTTGTATATTTTAATTAGAAATTAAATAGCATGTGCTGCACGAATTTAATCGGTGTATTATTATTGATATTTACAATACCAGGAATTAAGTTTAAATTTCAGTTATTTATTATGCACAATTAGCGCCCAACTTTAGCACTCTGCGTGGTGTGAAACTGCGCTAAGAAACTGAAATCTAGAGAATTTTTGGCAAAATGTGTGGTTTGAAACTGCGCTAAACTTAAACAAGCCCGCAAAACTTTGCCACAGTGGCTCTCAAAGCATAGCAACAATTTTGCAGTGGCTTCCAAAATGCAATATTACGTTTAGAGCCCAGTGGCTTTCAAACAAATTTATATTCAAATAAAAGGAAGATTTAAATTTAATTTCTCTGTTGACAGCGCAAACACTCTGCTAACATATTGAACGAATTATTGTTGTATCAAAGTAGACGTCGAGACGGAAATTGACAGAATCAGATTTTGGTACCCAGAAGAGAATTGTTATTAGATCATTCGTCTTCTGAGTCTGGCAGTGCTTACATCTCAAAACAAAATTCAAAATTTAATTCAAATTGTTTGTGTTTAATAACTTCACATTTTCAAAATGGATAAATATATTGAAAAGGTTACCGGAGATTTAATAATATATGTCTACGAAAAAGTCTCTGTTAAAGCTCCTTTATAAAAAAAAAAAAAAAATTTCGGAATTTTTGTTTTCTTTCTATATTTTTGCGTTTGGCACAAATAACAAAATTTTGTCTGGTCTTGCAAGTTCAAAATTCGAGTATAAATTTATTTATTGGATAAAAGTAAATAGGGACTTATGTTTTGGTAAGTTGAAGCATAACAAAAATATTGGAATAATCAGAGGAATGAGGAAAGTTGAATTTCAGTTTGAAACGTGTTTCTGGGGCTTTTTTTTTTTGGCATACTTGGATATCAAGCCAATGCTTCAATTTAATATAATGTTTGGAGCAAGGTCCGAGGAGAATATTTCCTTGCGCTTGCTTTGAATGAAAATATGGATTACAGAAAAAAAAATATATATACATATATATTAAATTTTAATACAACTCTGGCCCAAAAACAAAGGAATTCAAACTTCATTGTACATATATATTGGATATTATTTTATCAACAGAATAACACAATATTAAACAAAGAAAACTCGCTTCTCAGCGCTCACCGATTCTCGAAATAAAAAAAACACCGTTGGATATTCTATACACACCCTACCCTTAACATATAGAAGTGAGTATAACAATAATAATAATATAATAATTTTTATGAAATTATATCTTTTTATACAGATAACAATAAGAGTCGCATATTTTATATAGTTCCTGCGCACACGGATGTATTATTGTCTTCTCGATCATTGGGTTCACTTTTATCTTAGCCAAATGATTGATGGCTTTCACTTTTAGCTTAGCCTGCAAAAATATATTGGCTCATTGTTATGCCAGAAACCACTTGGCGCCACACAACTGGGCGCTCATCCAACTGTTTGTCATGCATACAAACCGATGGTAATTAATCGGTGGGTCGCACAAGTGGCCCGCCAATGAAGAGCTTTACATAAAATAATCCCACGCAATTGGATTGCTCGCTAATTGTTTATAGGGTAATTGGGTTACGATCATATAAAATATGACAAGGCTAGCTGTTAATGAAAAAATGGTTTTAAAAAATATTAGAAAATATAATAGGTTGTCTTCTGTATATATATTATATATATTGTACATATATCGTTGAATACTATCAAGACAAATAATTGCGTGATAATCTCAAGGATTTCAACTGGGGGAAATCGTATCAAAAAAGTAGAATACACAAGAGTTTTATCGCAAAAACACGATAAATTATACGATAAATTATCCCGCGTTAGTTTTCGGGATTACTATTCTGAAAATAGTATCTGGCGGAAGAGGCTCGTATAGTTTTCATTAATCTTGATAACAGCTGATGCTATAAGCTGTAGATAGTGTCAAAACTATATTGCTACTAACTTGATTGTATCTAGTGATAATTTCGTGTGATAAAATTACGTAACAATTTTTTTTTGCTCTATATTTTAATATTATGCTAAATTAGGGATAATAATCGTGTATAGATATTGTGAATTAAAATTATTGTGAACCAAAATTAGTCAATAAAATAAAATATTCTGCCCACGAATGAACTAGTTCCCAGTGGTTCACACGAAAAGCACAATCTGGCAGCTGAGAGGATAGAGTTAAGGCTTAGGCTAAATTGGCTGGCACGTAATGGCCCAGAGATGGCAGAGATATATACGAAATCCCGTTGGGGTAATACGCAATTGAGATTTATCAGAGATGCGTTACGCAGATTTGACATTTGAATTACGAGCGAACGGGGCAAAGATGACGCGCCAAAAAATTCATTTGCCAGCATTTAGGCAACATATTAGATGAGAGATGTCAGCCAAGAGCTACCTGTTGTTGCCACAGCAACAGCAGCAAAGATAACAACAGAAACAACAACAACAATTGCTTGACTATCTGCGTTGTGGTAACCCACATGCGAGTACATATACATCTATCTCTATGTGTATCTGGGGAAGTAACATCCGAATGTGGTTGCCATTGTGGTTAGCTTGTAAGTTTTGGGAATAGGTCACGTAGTACTCGTGCAATATGCCACGCTCCGTTTGGCTTTGTGGTTGGCCTCAGATGCGTGCACTTACCTATACAAAGATATATATATGTATATATAATATATACACACAACTTATTATATATTGACAGATACAAGTGCATAGCTACAAATACGACTTCAAAGATACATTTTCAATTTGATGTGCTCTTCATCCGCTCATTGCCTCATTCCAGCCAATAGATACACATATATTTATATATCTCGAGTAATTGATTATGTCACCCGGATTACCCACTGGCTGCTGCTGCTTCTTCTTCTTGTATACCACCACTCGGTTGAGTACGCACTTTGAGCGTTTTTTGCATTTCACTTTTAATTGCTTTTAAGTAAATTTCGCTGTTGATTGGGAAAGTGACAAAAGAGCTAAATAGAAAACGAGCCGTAAGTACCGGAAATTTGTGTGCGCTTTATTATGTGCCGCCCCTTAATTGTAGCGGAAGTGGTTTATAGTGGGGTCATTTAGCCACCCATATCTCCATTTCACACAATTATTAACACTTTATGAAAATGCTTTTATATGTTGGCCCAAACATTAGCCAAAGAGCAATTGCAAAAGCTCTTATATTTATGAAACGATTAAATATATATTCCAACACTTGTTTTTAGTAAAGAAAAAAAATACATTAATTAAATTTTTCATTAACAATTATATTTTGTTGAAAATGTTTTAAGCGGTTCATAATAATAGGTCGCAATAATCATTTTTTAAATTGATTGATGTACTTTAACATTTTTTAGGAATATATTTAGCATTTGAATGTTGTAATAATAAGTATATATATATATATATATTTTCTTATTATTTAAACAATTGTTAAAAGGAGGAAAATTTGCCCTATTAACCATATTATATTAGACCTTCACAACTATTTAGCCATTTTATTGTATTCGAATTTGCTATAAAGAAAAGTTTTTAAAAATTAATTTTTTTTTATTACTTTTCGTATTTTATAACAAGGGTTGATAAATTATAAGATATTTATAAATTTAAAAATTGTATTGTAATTTTATAAATTGCCGTGTCAATTTTTAAACAGCGCCATCTGAGGTCATAACAAGCTAAACAGAATAAAAATTGAAACTTTACCAACTCTTTTTATTATACTCTTAATGCTTATGCATTTGAAGAGGCTGTTAGAAAAGCAGTTTTTAACAGTCGCATACCGAATTTCAAAAGTCTCGGTGTAATAGATTTAGTTTAATGGCTTGTTGCACAGCCTGAGAGATTGCCCCCGCTGCACTCCCCCAATGACAACGTGGGGCAGTAAATGCCCCACTTCTCAGCCCTTGACCATTCTTGGATGGCAATAAACGACTTCACATCTCGTTGAAGGGCCTCTTGGCGCACATGGCCAAGCGTTGGACAAGTTGGTCAACTCTGTTTGGTTAGTGACGTTTCAAAGTTTTTATTTTATTTATTTACATTTTGTTCATTGTTTTTTAATTTTAACGGGGGATTGGTCATGACGTTTTTCCCGCAGCGGAACTGACAAATTTTCGCATGGAAAAGTCACGCAGAGCGACAAAAAAGCCAAAATTGAAAAACAAAAACAAAAACTGACCTTGTGACATTACTCATATCAACAAGAGTACAACAACAAAAACAAATACCTGGAAAAATAATCACATCGCATATCGACTCGACGTCGATCCGCATTTTATGGTCGCTCTGTTAATTTGCGGCCGTTACATTTTGTTGTGTATCTTCTTTGCCGGCGTCTCTTTGAGGGCAAACATGATGGAGCCTACTTAATAGAGACAACAACCGACCTCCCCCCTCCCAACCGAAAGCCCCTTTTTGTGTCTTTTTTTGCGCAATTGAATTCGATGCGATTTGAGCATTTGATTGAGACATGCGTCCGCTTTTAGACCCCAGTTAAGTGGGCGGGTACCGTTAACGTTGTGAATTTACGGACATTTTTCGATTGTCGACACAAGAACTGAGCGGAATGCGCAATATTAATTTCAAGTCAACTGAAAGAGATTCTAATTGAGATCGCAAGCTTCAAAACTCCGCGAATGTGAATAACAGACGACTGTTACGTTTAACAGCTGTGTAACATAAGCAGCTTAACATAGTTTAAGTATGGAGACGGGTGTTACGATCAACAGTCAACATAATTCAGCTTAAAATCGATAGATAATAAAATCTAAAAAAGATATTAAAACGATTTCGACTGTATTACAAAATCTCATGCTATCCACCAATGTACAAAAGTCTAATCGCCTAATAGATCTGACTAATTCAAGCTCTGTCGTGCTGCACTTTAACAGCAACAGCGTCAGTTTAACAGCAACTGTTGAATGTAAGCTCTGTTAACGACTAGTTGGACATACATATTATATTCAATTCGTTGGCCCAAAAAAAAATTGTTTTCCTGTTCCAATTCCAATTTTTACAATTTTTGTAACCGGTTTTTACATTAGTTGTTTTTTGGACTTTTTCTGCAATTCTTTTGCTACAGTTTTGCATCCGCCTAAAAGGAGATGACGACATTTACTTAAGTTCCTTATCTTTACATTCAGACAGAGCTGCTGCAGTGGCTTACGTGAGCAAACACACACACACACACACACACACACACACAGAAACACCTGTCAACTAAGTGCACATAACTGTTAAGCGAGCATGAAGGTCGTTTGGTTAAGTGAAATAAAAAGAGAAGTTGATCAAGTCAGGTAAAAGATTCACAATAAAAAAAAACAAACACACAAACCA
The DNA here is from genome assembly GCA_004143825.1 of Drosophila micromelanica. Lineage (NCBI taxonomy): Eukaryota > Metazoa > Arthropoda > Insecta > Diptera > Drosophilidae > Drosophila > Drosophila micromelanica. The sequence goes on from SCDY01001669.1 coordinate 20,411, forward strand.
AAATCTATAAACAAAAGTGCCCAACGGCAGGCGAATTCAGCTCCGGGAGAGCATTGCAGAAGGAGGAGCGCCAAACGGTTACCAATCGGTTAAGAGCTGGCCATGCAAACGGTTACGAGTGCGAATGGCGAATGGCGAGTCAACAAATACGAAGCGAGTACTCAACCGTTTCGCAACAGCAGCAGCCGAAAAGGAGCCACCAAGCTGGAACGCGCTGCTCAACTCCACTCCACTCCACTCTCCAAACGGTATGTGTGCGTGTGTGTGTGTGTGTGTGTGTGTGCATATATTTGCTAATTAGTGATGTGAGCGTGTTCAACTGTTTTAGTTGTATATATAAAGAGTTTAACATTTCTAAGCGATAACTTATAGCTAATAAATACTTTTTAGCTAATAAATATGTATCTATATATTACTGAATGATTGGTGATCAAGGCACACATCAAACTTCAGGAGATTCAAAATTGTATTTTATACCGTTGTTATCTTATTTAAAAAAAAATATTTTATTTGTATACGTAGTATATGTGTGGAAAACAATTAAATAAAAAAATTTGTATTTTTATTTTGTATTTTTATTTTGTATTTTTATTTTGAAAGAAATTTGTGAGAAAATTTCAGAAAATCCTGGATATAAAGTATGCGTTAAATATGAAAAAAGTCAAGTTTTCATTCGATTTCAAAATTTTTGACCAAAAAAAAAAAATTGAGAAATTGAAGTTGAAGTCGATTGAAGCGCCAATGTAAAAATCGTTATAAATTGCATTGCACGAATACAATTTCGTGTCACGCGCTCGTCGCCGGCACGAAGAAGTCTGACGCTCTGAGACATCTCCTCGGCCGACGAGCTGCGCAGGGCGAGCGCATGCGCAACCGTTTCTCGGCGGCGGCCGTTTTCGACGCGCTTGCAACAAGAAATGCGAAGCAGACAAAACGTCGCACACGAGCTGCTTTTGTGGCTCAGAAACGCAGCGGCTGCCAAACGAGTCGGTTGCCTTTTTCGTTTTCAAAAAAAAAGAAGAAATAATAATAATAAATAAATACAATTTTTTTTTCGATTAACTGTTGCCCGTCGACGCAGCTCGCACTTCTTTTTATTTTCATTGTTTTTTTTTGTATCCAAGAAAAGGAAAATTTGTATTGTTGTCGATGCCTAAATGAAAGTGCAGAAAAGCAACAACAACAACAAATTGTTATTGTGGTCGAAAACGTGATACGCGATACGTGATTTGTGAAGGTGAATGAAAGTGTTTCAGGCGAAAGCAAATTAATCGAAGAGCGAAATTCAAAGAAAAAAGAAGCGAAAAACATGTGCTGAGTGCAGGGAAGGAGAGAGAAGAGCAGCGACAGGATCGAAAGGATTGAGAAGAGTTCGACCCGCAAATATTGATTGATTCTTCAATATGGTTGTTGTGCCTGCTTTGGGCGCCGCCGCCGTTTCGGTGGGCGGTCTGTTATTTAAGGCCAGCGCCGCCTCCAAGGCGGCTGCCACAGCGGGCGTGGCCGCGGTGGGCGCCTCCAAGCTGGGCTTGGGCATTGCCAGCGCCATAAAGCTAACAACCGCCGTTGTCGGCGTTGGCAAATTAACAATTTTACCCTTTCTGATCGCCGCGATCGCCTACTATAATTACGATCTCTTCGATCCCGAGAATCGACCGTTCAACGTGCAACAGGTGGAGCTGGCCTATGATTTTATCATCATTGGCGGCGGCTCTGCGGGCACCGTTCTGGCCTCGCGTCTGTCCGAGGTGCCGCACTGGAAGGTGCTGCTGCTGGAGGCCGGCGGACAGGAGACGGAAATATCGGATGTGCCGCTCCTGTCGCTCTATTTGCACAAAAGCAAAATGGACTGGAAATATCGGTAAGTGGAGACAAGGTAAAAAAAATACAAAAATAAAAAATAAAAAAAAATAAAGCCAGGCCTTCACAGTGACCCACTTCAGTTGAGGGACAGACAAACAACTAAATGGTAATAATAGTAATTATGAGTGGTCCAGGCTGCGAGTGTACGACTAGAAGATACCCTGTTGCCGCACTAAGCAAGGGGAAGTTGGAACTCTTATATTCTCAGATATATGCTTCCAAATATCGATATATATTAAAGACAAAAAAAAAGTTAAAATATAACAGATTTCGTATTCCAAAACTCACCCATTTGCAATCAGAGCAGGGTATCTAGTTGTAATAAAAGCAGACGACAACTAGCCAAGTACAAACAATTGGCATTCAGCCACTTGCCACCTTTCGGTCAACTCAAACAAAACACGCCCCGAACTGGGCCTCGAGTTTGCTCGGTTGTTGTCTGTCTGTCTGTCCGTTGATGCGTCACATTGATGACTTGTCATTTCCATTTCCATTTCCATATTCAACATTTTGGGCCAATCTCTTGGCTATTGACTGTGAAATTCAAATGGCCAAGAGCGGCGCATCGCTAAATGATTTAGACCTTGTTTTTATGAGCCGGTTAAAACAAATTTTTATGAATGAATGACCGAAAATTAATGCAATTATTTTAAATAATAAAAAATATCTTGAAAAATACTCAATTAAAAATTTTAAAAAAATTAAAACCTAATTTTTAAATGAAGTAATAATATATTACAATTCTAACTAAGATGTAAGGTTTTTAGGAGAAAATCATGTTATGTTTGATCTTGTTGATCACTTGCGTTGGCTCGTCTGATCAATTGGCAGCTATTTGTCAAAGTCTTTACTTGTTTGCGATCACTTTTCACACACAAATAACAAATGGATTTTTATGGCGCAAGACTTTGCTTTAATTTGCTGCAAAACCGCAAATGGACAATGGCGATTTTTGCATTGAATAATGCATTAATAATGCAAAACAATAAATTTAAGAAAAAAATTGTACAGTGTGCACATTGTGTAATGCAAAAGATTAGAGTGGTCCAATAGATGAAATATATCTGATACCCTTTTAAAGTACATGCAAAATTTTGCAACCATAATTTATATATATTTTAATGGCAGAGTGATTATAGTTGTACGGCGATTTCACTGCAATTAAAATAGTTTTGTTATTTGAATCTCGCACTTGCATCAACTACATTTCTCAATTCTGTTTGAAAGTCAAAACTCCGGAGTATTTCGGTTGCCTACGTGACTTGTACAGCGAGTTGGAAGTAGAACGAAGAGTCGCCACTCATCCCACATACAAAATAAATCAAGTTTGCAATTAAATCAAATTATCTACCTCTATCTCTCTCTCTCTCGCTCTCTCTAACTCTAATCGAATTAGAACAAGCTACAGTTAGCAACAGTTTTGTTTTTTATCTCAACGAATTTCTAGCTCTTAAATCGAACTCTTTAGCCGCTGATCACCTGTTGCTAGCCACCTGTCTGCTTAATATTCATGAGTTGACGTTTATTTATTTATTTATGTTTTTTTTTTTCTCGAACGCTTTTCAGTACCGTAATCCATTTAACTGTTTCGGTAGGGCCGGGCTGGGCTTTTGGACCCTGCCCTAGCGGCCACAAAAATTTCACTTTTTTCTTCTTTCTGGTTTGGGTTTTTTTTTCATCGTTTTTTTTTTTTTGGAGTGGTCAGAATTCCATTGGTATTAGCATGTGACCATAAACTATTACCAGAGTCGCACACACACTCACACACACACACACACACATTTAATTCCAATTGGAATACGCGCAAAGCATTTCCATTTTTCATTTCATTTGGTTCGCTTCGTTTTACGGCGCCTGCATTTGCGTTTGTAATTGAATGCAGCAGAGCGGGGCAGAGCTAGCACATTCCCCTCAACACCTCCCCACATCGCCTCCCCCACCCCATTTGTTGCCTGTCGCCTTGCGGGCTAAATGCATACGAAATCGACACACACACACTCATGCACTCAAAATTGAATAGAGTGTGTGGCAACCAAGCGCCTGTTTTCCGCGCCATTGCATCACTTTCGTGTGGCAGGGGCAACAACAACAACAAAAACAACGAACAGGCAACAACCCGTTGCTGCGGGTTGCATGCGATCTCATCTAAGGCCAGAGCCCTGTCCCCCACGGGCGCCAATTTAATCCCTAGTCGAACATTTTATTTTTGTTATTTAACGGATATAATGGAAAATTGTAAAAGCTCTTTGCCGAAACTGAAATGCTCTGCTTGCAACATATTTATTTGTTTGGTTGTTGCACCTCAACGATTTGCATGTGGCAAAAGTATTTAGCAATAATAAACAAAAAATATTTGTATTTAGAAATATTAAAAAGAAAAACTATTTGAAACCTATTTTAATTACTCAACAAACTGTTCGAATTTCAAGCCGTATTTTTATACCCTGAACCCATTGAAAATGGGTGAAACAGGGTATTATGGTTTTGTTGAAATGTATGTAACAGGTAGAAGGAGGCATCTCCGACCCCA
>SCDY01001670.1:0-35164 GCA_004143825.1 Drosophila micromelanica
GTGTAAACGAGCTGAAATGTTTATAGAACCAGATCGCAGGGTTCAGGGTATCTCCTAGTCGGGCGGCCCCGACTAGAGCCTTCTCACTTGTTATTATTATTTTTGTTCCCTTTCATTGAGTCCCCAGCATCTGCGCAGTTGTCGCCGTTTTCCATACTTTTTGTTGCCATTTTTATTGCCGATCTTCTAGCGGCAACAGATAAGTTCATGCGCCGCTACGGGCACGATTAGTGAAGAACTGGGAATGGGTTTGCGAGTGGGAATGGGACTTTGGCTGGGGCTGGGGCTGGGGCTGGGGCTGGCCCATACAACAAAACTGTATGCGATAGTTGGCCACTGACTTTTGTCGTACGTTTGCGTCGCGTTGACATTGAAATTGTTTTGGTTTTACTTTTTGTTGATTTTAACGCAGCGATAAGGCAAAAAAAACTTTTGTTGTATGTATATATTCAAGCGTGTATGTTCAAATGTGTGTGAAGACAAAAATATCTTATTTTGTGATTTGTTTTTATAAACAACATTAAATTCAAACACTTCTACATCTGCCAATGCATTTTTAAAAAATTACTCTGCATATGGTACACATATTGAAAACGCACAAGAATACATCAAGTATCTGTAAGATACAATAGATAATACTATATCTAAAAAGTGTAATTTTTGAACCGGCCTAAATGTAGTTATATTCTACGGAGTATTAAAGTCCGCTTAACTAGACTCGTTTTTGGTTACATTACAATTTACAAATTTAAAATATAAATAATTCTTAACATCAAAATTTCGCATTTTGCATTAATAAAAAGCAAATTTTTAGGATTAACTACAATTAAAACCAATTTGTTTAATTTACTTTATTGTACTCGAAATAATAATAAGAAATTAAGACAACTATTGTACTTACTTTATTATTAGAGCAATAATTTATTCTTAATGAAAGTAGCTTTAATGCTTAGAATTCACTGACATCAACCTAATAAAAACTCACAGTATTGTTATTTGTAAAGCTTAAGAAGAGATGGAATTAAGTTGTGTATTAGTTGAAGACAAGTTTAGTTTGAAACATACACCAATTGAAGTTATGTAAGCTGTTTTAGACGCTTTGTTTTCTAGAAGAACTTCCCACAATTGTAGCTCAACCGAAACATTTTCATCAGCATTCACACAGCAAAGATGCATACAAATTACCATAAAGCTGCCAGATACATTAAGACATAAACACGTATGTTTGTATGTATATTTACATTTGTAGAATCCTATATGTATGTATACTTAGCAGCATGCAGCCGCACAGTAGTGGACAAAAGTATAGAAGACACATGCCAAATGAACGACGACGTTTTGTCACATAACGTATACGTAAGGTATTTTGCCAGAGTGAGTGACTGACGTATTGCCTGATTGACAGCAGCAACAGCCAGAAGAGCAAGCCAGAGGGGACTGGGAATGACGCGGAGCACAGAGTGCACATTTAAGATATTTATTTCATGTATTTGAAATGCAAATGTGTGCGTGTGTGTGTGTGTATGTTGGTAGGTATGTTTTCTGTGTTCGAATTGAATGACTTGACTTGGGGGCGAATGAGTGAATGAAAGAATGAATGAATCTTTAAGTTCGCTTGGCACTTTGCCGGCGTTTTGGGGCGCGGTGCCTGTGTGTTGCCATTGCCTCTGAATGGACACCGGAAATAAACGACGTGACTTTTTACAAAAAAAAATATTAACCAACTATGTAGCTATATATGCATTTCATATACTTAAATACTTATAGATCATATTATACGTAGTCTATTCAATCTGAAATGAGTTTCATTTGGTTCTCATATGCTAGTTCGTCTAAGGCTTATCTTATCGCAAATAATTTGTATTTGGTGTTTTTATCGCACCGTTCAAAGGCGAATAATAAAGAATTGCAAAAAAAAAAAATCGTCCAGCCAAAGAGTCTGAACATGACTGATGGCATGTGTGGTTATATGAGTGTGAGTGTGTGTGTGTAATATTTTTAATACGCTTATGTGCACTCAGACACATATAACTACGTATGGCTGTTTGCAAAGATAGCGACCAAGAACCGAGTACAATCGTATAAGAAAATAAAAAACATTCGCACCACATATTGTTTCTTAATTATTTTCATTTCTTAGAAAAATGTTATCTAGAAATGTCTTCAACATTATACCCCATATAACAATCGGGTTAATAGTTATACCATTGTGGTTCGTTTTTTTGGGATTCCCATTATAAAGAACTATTGCTGAGTTTGAACACAAATATGATCAAATTTTCAATAAAATGCAATAGATTTGAATTTTTCCTATCCAATAAACTAAATATTTCTCTTGTCTTTACTCACCCAAAGAGGCCTCGTGATCTGAAATATCCGATAAACTGCATACTGTCAAATCTTTGCAACCATTTACCGGCTCCTCTTTGATATATTTGGTAGTCGACTGTAAAATGGTATAAAATGAGGAAAATATGTAATTAATTAAAATACATAAACTGAAAAGCAAATGAAATAATGCAGTGAAGTTGTTTGATACACTTATATAAAATATACCTCTATTTTAATATCTAGCTTAGCTATTTCTGTAATTTATGTGCGAAACACAATCTTAATACGGTCAATACTTTTCTTGAAATTACTTTATTTATTTGTTACTTAAAATACAAATAATATTCACTTATATAATTAAATCTGGGATATACTTTTGGATACAAATAACTTTGTCCCACGTATACATAGCCCTAGCAAATTAAGTCCATAGACCCTAATGAATGATGTCAAATAGTCTTGCATTGGGGCAGTTAGATTTGAGCTGATGTACTTTCAGGTCGGTTTGTAAATTTGAGTGCCCCTAATATAAAAATTGTAAAATAAAATTGTAGCTACAAGTTGCGGTCTCAATCTGAACAGCACTCTCAGCAACATCAAATAGATTGCCTGCAATTGTCAGCTAAGGCAGGGGGAGGGAGTGTGGTTCGGGCACTGTGACTGCCCCAATTGTCGAGGCAGTCCCCTGGGTTTGATCATGTTAAACGCGTTCTAATAAATTGAATTGTACATTTGACATCCACATACACTGATACGTGCACACACATACTCACTCTACACAGTTAGGAGGCGGCTCAGCGCGATGATCAGCAGCAAGAAGCGAGAGGGGTATTTTTTTTTTTAAGTGGCTGCTGTTTCGGTCGTTTATTGTCGTTTATGATAATGGAGGTCAAAGTAGTCAAACGAAATGTTTCATAAATATCGTAATCAATTGACGCCAAACAGACAATTCAATTTGAATTTCGAATTGGAATTTGATTCGTTGCTTCTGCCAGCGACAGTCTCTCCAAAAAGTTAAGCTTCTGTTACGTGGTTAGCTTCAAATATCGCAAAAAAAAAAATACTATACACGACAGCTAAAAAACTATATTCAAAGGCGAAACTTAAGACACAACTTTCTGCCAGACTATGGATTAAATTTCGTGACTGCATTTTCCACGCGAGTGCGCATGCGGCCAGGTTCAATGCAGGTCCTTTGACATTGCCAGGCTCGGCCAGGCTGTTGACCGAGCAACCGGATGAAAGTGGTCAGCTCAACGGATATGTTTACCGCAACCTATTGTCACGACCAACATATAACTAAATACCTTCACATACTTGCTTTTTACAAAAACTAAAAAATATGTATATATGTATAGGTTTTAATATTTTAGAGGTGCCAAAGTTTAAAAAACCTTGCAAATATTTTATTTTCAAACATTTTATTTCAAAGTTATTTTAAAAACAATTAAATTGTGTATACAAATTTTTTTTTCTATTATATGTTTAAAATAAAGATATTAAAATTAGTTAAGTTTTAAAATCAGAAATATATCAAATATTTTTAATATTTTAAGAACCAAAAGTTATATTCAGTTAGTACATAATTTAGCTGTAGTATAAAAAAAGATAAATAAAAATCGGATCGGATCACCAACTTCCAACGTATATAATGACGCAGCAGGGCGAAGCCTTACAATTGCCATATATTGTCTGCATTGTATCCTCGCCATTGTCTGCCATTTTTGAAAGAGTTAAGTAGATTCTCGGTTATTTACATTACGGGCAGGTCTTTGTATGACTATTTAAGTCATAAAATATGTGGCACGCTCATTACTTTTATGGTGCAAACATAAAAGATTCCATGCAATTCAACGACAATAATATACACTACGTTTAATCATCATTAACAACGCAAAGAAAATATAGCTACCAATATTTTAAACAATATTATATTCTTGGATTTAATATCTATGATATTTCATGTTGTATTGAAATATAATATGCCTGATTTTATGATGGGTTAAGGTGTTAAAAGTGCATTAAAATACAAAAGCATAATATACCCAAATTTAGAATCAGTTGATGTGTTCTGAATATTAAAAAAGCTTCAAGATCGCATCAGTCTGTTGTGCACTCTGCTTAACTTGCATAAATTATATTGAATATAAGATTGATCAGCCAACCGACTCTAGGTATAAAAGCCGCTTAGAAATTAATTTTTGATCAGGAGTAGCCGATTCGATTAAGCCATGTCCGTCTGCCTGTATGTCTGTATGAACGCAAAGCATTCAGAGACTACAAAAGCTGGAAAGCTGATCTTGGACTCATTCGGTTCGTATATACCATACGCAGATCAAGTTTATTTCCAATGATCGATAACTCTATCCGTTTTTATTATCGATATTTATCGCTTTTATGACTCGGTTTTTAAGGCATAACTAAAAAACGAACCATGAACAAAAAGACCATCCTTATCAAAATCGGTTGAGTTTTGGCAAAGTTACGACTGGGGAAAGTTGAGACCGATCCTTATATGGCAACACTAGGGTATATATTCGAAAAATTTTTACATGAATTTGGACCAAAAATTTTATTTTAAAACTGAAATGTAGAATTCATCTAGATGCCGAAACATGAACAAAAAGACCATCCTCATCAAAATCGGTTGAGTTTTGCCAAAGTTACGACTGGGGAAAGGTGAGAGATATATCAGTTTTCGTTGGTAATTGACAATTAAATGTATGTGTTAAATACTGGATTCAGAGTATCTTCTAGTCGGGAGGTCCCGAAATTAGAAATAAATTCAGCGCACTTAGGGGCAATCGACAGCTAGATCATTGATTGATTAAGCGACTGATCAAAACTTTGAATTATTTTCAGGATCTAATCAGCTAATCTGATCAGATAAGCTATAAAATCTTTTAAAAGATTTTAGTTGTACATTACTAAAATAGGATTTAACTTGATGCTATTTAAAAACTTACCTCAACTAGGCTGGATAAAAATGTGACTTTCCGATTCTTTTTGAGCCGCATGTTGCTTGTGCTGTTATTGTTGCTGCTGTTGTTTAATATCGAATTGTTAGCTTTAAACAAATGTTGTCCCGCGTTGAAATTGAAGAGTTCGTTGATATTCACCGCCCTATCGAGGAAGGAGTGTGTTGCAGATGCCGTTGTTGCCGTTGTTGTTGCGATCGCCGCTGCAGTTGGCAGCGCGGGAGGCAGCATAAATTTGGTTGTAGACAAATCTGTCTTACAAATCGCAAGTTCCATATTGTGCATTCATCTAGAATTGTGAGAAAACAAACAAATTTAAATTAGTACAATCGTATAGTGCTCGATAAACCATTAATGTGATGAGTGCAGTGGCGCTTGAAACTCAATTTTCCCTATTACAATCACTTAGCAGGCAATATGGACCTCGTTTACACCTCAAACTGTGGCCGCTGTTGGCACCTTTATGCTCAATTTGTGCCAGGGATACATTGTTGACTCAAGAAATTATGACGCTTTGGTGCGACTCAGCGTGTAGGGCGTCTTGGCCATAAGTACAATATGTACACAGTAACAACAATCGGAACGTTTTGAAATTACTCGCGCCACGAGACACGAAGAACATCAAAGTGTCCGCCCCATTTGAGAAACTCAATGGCGACATGGCCACAATAAAAGGAACCGCCGCAGTTTGCATATAAAACACGGCTTGTTTATACAGCATCCATCATATATAGTTTTTAGAGCTAAGGGGTTTGAAATTCTTGCTGGGAACGAACAATTTTATAAATATATTTCTAATGGATTTATTTTTTTTTTTGTATTCTTCAATATTTACCGAAGCCACAAAGAGTGACACTGAAATTGAGGTTTTGTTTTCAAAGAATCGGTGTGTTCTTAACCTTACTTTGATGTACTATAATCTACATATAAAAGGCAACAAGTCATTGAAACTGGGCTGGTTTCTAGAAATTTATTATATTAATGAAATAAAATTATAGGAATCATTTCTTTCTATTTTAGATATTAATGGAAGGAATGTAAAATATTCAATCAAAATGTATTTATTTCGGCATCAAAATGAGATGAAAATGTACTAATTTTTATGCTTGAATATTTTTTTCTGACTAGATGGTAACCATTTTTAATATAACAAATACCCCCTAAACCTACCAGGTATTTTTGGATAATCCACAACATAAATATACAAATTAGTAGATGGGAATATAATTTAAATATATATGTATATAAAAACTGTCGCATCAGCTTCCGGTACGGTTGTTATCAATCTGCCAAAGGCCGAACTTGCTGATAAGCTGACCGAAAGCATAATATTATATTCTGATGAGCTACAAAGGCATTACAAAAGAGCCACACAATATCTAAGGAAACTTTTTTATCAAACGGAAGTGACGCTAAATACTTAACAAAAAGTAAATGAATAGAAGAAGAACAAAAAGGCACAAAAAGAAAAAACAAAAACTCAGATGAAACTGTTATATTTATTTATGATTATGTATGTAGTGTGTGTGTATCTGGGATTCAGTAGCTGCTGTTTTGTAGCCATCATAAATAGTACAACTTCAAGATAAATTCGAGCAAGAAATTACGCATTTTAAATAATATCTACATTAAATACGATAAGCGTTGAGACTAATGTAAGATCTTACATATACTACATCGTACACTTGGAATGTGTATGTATGTCTGTATATGTAAGAGCTGTTGTATGTGTTGCTTGATGCGTAGCTAAGCTATGCATTGAGCAGAAGTATCTGAATCTGATTGTGGCGGTGCCTGCCTAATTAGATACGTTATGCAAATAAAGTTTGGGCTTCGTGACGTGACGTTGACGCTTGGAAGTGTCGTCTGTATGGCAAACAGTTATCTACGCACGTTATCTCTCATCTGCATATAGCTGTGTACATATATATGTATATATATATATAGGTTTCAATATATATACGGGCATTTACATATGCATATGTATATGTTAAACGGGCAGATTCGGATTCGCATTGATCTAACTGCATAAATTGCTTGTGAGCGCTTGTGAAATCAATTTTCATTTGATTTGCTGATTTTATGGCCGTTATTTGTGTAGATCTGGCCAACTGGCTACCCCAGTTACACCCACACGCAAAAACACAGGCACAAACACTTACATACACACACACGCTGTCACAGATCAAGTGTGATTGAGTGCAGTACACACGAATTTAAGTTAATCAACATTTAAATGGATAATAAAATCGCAGTGTGCAGCGGCATTAAATTTGCAGTGCAATCAAATCAATGCAGAAACAACAATAACAACAACAGTTTTATGACATATGCAGCGCACATACACTCCGAGAAAAGTAAAACTTGCAATATTTTGATTTTATATTATATAGTAGAGAATTACAACTAACATTTAGTATTCAATTTTGTTTTGAAATTAAAATTATATTTGGAAATCTTTCCTTTCTTCAAGTGGTAAAATTATTTTAATATGTGTATATAAAATAAAAATATTATAACTGTGTTATAAATTATTAAAAACAGTTTTAACTTCATTCAAAATTAAATAAAAAAAAATTTTTTTAAACGTATTTTCTTTTAAAATCTAAAAGCAAAAACAGTGCAAATTTTTTGTTGAGTGTATGACAGACTTATATGGTATATTTGCATCCAATTGATTTGACAGCGCAATAGTGCATATAGTGTGAATATATAAACATAATTATGTATGTATATGCTTGAATATTGTATATGCACAATAAATATTTTCTACATATGTATGTACTTAGTACACTTCTCACACGAAAATAATTTATTGACGCATAAAACTGGCAAAAATAATAAGCAAACGAATATTCAGATTGATTCTACGTGTCCGCCGCACACTTATACGATAATACTCAGAATTGAATTGTGCTATTGAAAAATATATAGGAGTATATATATATATACATATATTATATATATTTGTAAATATAATATTTTTAAACGTTTCGTTTGTTTTAAGAATCTTACAGTCAAGTTGGTCAAGTGGCAGAAATAAACGATAACGACTATCAGCATGTTAGCCAAGTACACTTTACTTCAATCTGTTAGCATAAGAGCTCGCTATCAGCCAATTAACTGGAATAACACTTTAAAATTTTTTTATAATTGTAAAGTTTGCATTAGCTCATTTTATGTTATGTTTTTTATGTTTGGCTTTCGGATAAGAATTTATTTATTGAATTCAGTAATTATTGTAAATCTTAATTTGGATTTAATAAACATTAAAATAAACTAATCGAAAATTATCTATTAAATAAATAAATCCAAAGAAATACAGAAGAACCCGTTCATTTCTACCAATACCCTAAACAAAAATATTCTGCTTTTTTATTATTATTTTTTTTAAGAACATATTTTGTATGTCTAGACGATTGGGAAATCTTCTGATCTTGCACACTGTGATAAGTACCTGAATTCGATTTTGCAACTCTTCACCTGGCTGTCATATTCTACAAAACCTATTGGAGAACACGCAAATCCAGGCATACTATGTAATTTTTTTTAGCCACAATTCGGTATCTTAACAACACGATCTTATCTCCCAGCGGCGCAGATAAGGGCCAGCCAAAAAGGCAGCAGCCAAGTGAAACTTTCTACGAAGAAAATTCGAAAAAACGAAGCATATGTTTTCCCTGGAAAAGTGCGAGTAATATGCATGGAGCATTTCGGTTTGGTAGGCGGCCAAACCAGGCACGGCTGCAGGCAGGGAGACAAGAAGAAGAGAGGGGAAAAAATGGTCCAGCCAACTGTGCTGCGGGACATCGGACAGCAGATGCTAAAGAAACAGATTGTAAACGAATATGATATTTCGATATGGTGCACACTCCTTGCGCAGACTCCGAATCAGAGCCTGGGCCCGGGCCCAGGCCCAGACGAGCACAACGTAGCATGCAACAATAGGGGTGCAATTTTTGTGTGCACGTAACGGTAGAATACACTTTAGTTGCTGTTGCTGTTCTTTTTTTGGGAAAGGGATCTTCGCTGATCTTCTGCTTGTGCGGCTGCGCACATGTGTTGTCTGTCTGTCTGTCTGTCTGTCCCGTTGTCTTTCTATACTCGCTCCCTATCTGCCTTCTGTTTGTGTGTGTGTGTGTGTGTGATTTTTGGTATCGATCTTGAGCTCGGTCTGTCTGCGGCAGGTTGATATCCAGCGCAGGCAAGGACCAAGATCATTAAACGTAGCATGGGGCAACGAACCAGCTTCGAAATGCAGTGAACTGTAAGTGAAGAACATGTATTTTTGGAATCGGTCAAATGTCGTAAGACAAAAAAAAACTGCAGAAAACTAAAAAAAATTCGTTAAAAACCGAAAATCTTGTAATCTATTTATATGAAATGCTTTAATCATGATGTGTTCCTTCTCTCTTTCTCTCTCACTCCTCTCCTTTATGATTCTTCCTTTTCATGCGTTTTTTATTGTGATCTATTAAAAAAAGGTTTAATCTTGATATGGATGCTGATATACCGATGATTGGTTATTGTAAATTATGATCGTATTCCTCATCAAGTTTTCTCTCTCTTTTTGTCTGCTTTAATATCTTGTATCAATCAGATTCTGTAAAAACTTTTACTAATTAAGTGTTGTGTTAATACAGTTTTCTATTTTTATAAATTAAATCAATATAAATATAAATTTAATCGAATGTTTTTACATTGAAATCTCATTTTGTTCATTCATTAGCGTTGTTTGATCGTAGCCCCGAGCATGTTACCAATATTTAGGCAAAACAAGTAACTGCTGAGTATTTTGATGGCCCATATTATCACTGCTCGTAAATGATCTTAAGCGTTCATTGATCCACATTCTGGGAACATTAGGAAGCCTAACAGAAGCGCTTTAAAGAGCGATCCCAAAAACAAAACCACAAGCGTTCACACATTCCCATTAACGAAATGGGAATCGATGGCCATAAAAGTGGGCAAAGGAGGAACCCAGAAAGAGAAATGCAATCAATGGCCGCACCGGAAACTGTAACAGTAGTAATTTCAATTATGTTCAAGGGTTGCGAGGCAGCATGACATTAGGTTAAGTCCCCCCCCCCCCCCCCCCCCCCCCCCCCCCCCCCCCCCCCCCCCCCCCCCCCCCCCCCCCCCCCCCCCCCCCCCCCCCCCCCCCCCCAGCAGTCCTGGTCCATGGCCACATTGCTATGATAGTTAAGGCCGCGGCGGCAACCTGATCCAAACCAGTTTTTTCCTAGATTCATTCAAGAAAACAGGCAACATACACACACGCACACACACACACACGCGATACGAAAGGGTTTCTAGCTGGTAGCTAAAGTTGAATAAAAATACTTCAACTACTGTTTTCAACACTTCACTCACCGGTGGGGCAATAAAATAGAGGCGCGTAGCACGCCCCTCAAATGCTGGCAAAGGTAGCTGCTTGTACTTTGTTGCTTTTATGCCTTTTGGTTTTTCTTTGTTTAGTTCTCCGCTTAAGATTCTTTATTCTCTTTTTTATTAGGGTATCCAAATTAATTACAACTTCAAATTAGGCACATAATCTTGATCGGCAACATAGTCGGGGTCGCACGGTGAGAAAGCAGGAGCTACCGTCAGCTTAAGTTCTCTCTCTCTCTCTCTGTTCTCCACTTTGTGTCTCTCAGTTTCGTGGTCACAGCTTATAGTGTGTATCTGTATCTGTAGCCCTCTGTTTATATCGCCTGGATCAGCAGGCAGGTTGATTATGGCCGGCGAGAGAGATTACGTACGTGCCTGAAACAAAGCGCACGAAAGGAAACGCAGAGAATTGGGATCGGTGATCGGTGATCGCTGATCGGGGATCGGATCGGATCGGGTCTTGGCTTTAGTTCGGCTTATAAGACGCAACGCTAACGCCGACGCGGCAGAGATCGAACGACGCCGGATCAGAGCGACCCACACAGGCAGACCCGACTACACGCACACACACACACTCACAAACACATAAACACGCGCGCGCACGCACAAACGATATTTTAGGCGATTTTGTGGTTTTGTAGACAGATTTTGTTGAATCTTTGTGGCTCTTTTGCACGAAAAAGGTTTAACGTTTTATCTACTTTGAGCTGATATTTCTGCTATATTTGGCTCTTTTCAATATTTGCACATTTATTTGTTTAAGCAAAAAAATATATTTGTTTGTTATAACCAATTTTCAATTGCACTCATTCCGATGACACAACAATTGCAACAAACAGATTGACTATCGATTGGCGTTTGACGGCGACACTCGCGATCAGAGCAAGCAGCGAGCAGTATTCTTGCTAATTAAATTTTGTACGTTTGTTTGTTTTGTATTGCTTATGGTTGAGGAGCATTCAAATATTCAAAACACATAACCGTTAAGCGATGCGAGCAAGACACAAACAGACCGCGTCCAAACGCAAAGAGAGTCGACAACAAACTAAAGCAGGCAGCGCAGCAGCAGACACAACAACACACCGAACGCCGACGCCGACGCGTTCATGTGTGAGGGAATTGAGCGAACGGAGCAAGTGCCTGCGCCAACAGCAGCAGAAGCAGAACAAGAAGGAGCGGCAAACAACGAGCCGCGAACGTGGAGCTAAGAGCGTGGCAACTGATAACGCCAAAAAAGCGAGAGTACTTTTTTTTGCACTCTACGTATGGGTGTGCGCAAAAACATATAAAGAAACAGAATACAAAACGAATAAATATAAAATATATAAAAATACATATTGCTATTTACGTTTATGTGAATATGCAATATAATTTGTTCAAATGCACGCATTAACGATCCCAAGAGCGCACTCTGTGTGGGAGAGCAACAAGAGATACAATTTTCCGCAAACAGAAAGAGCAAGAGACAGCGATGTGCACTCTGAGCGAAAAGAAAATCAGAATAACCCAAAACAACAAAAACAAACTGATTGTAGGAGAAGAACAACGACGACAAATAAAAACTCTGCGTGGTCAGAACACTGCAAGTGTGTGTTAGTGTGTGTGTGAGTGAGCGTTGTTGTGTCTGTGTGCGACAATCATTTTTAGCAAGCGACGCACAGTGACACAGAACAGCAAATGAATTGTTGAATGTGCCCACTGTTTATATGAAACGCTCCCAGATAGGCTACAAACAGGTTTACAAGCAAACATACATACAGTACGTATGTATGTACATGCAGCTAGAGACACAGAGACAAAACTGTGCATGTGTTTATATTCTGGCAACGCTTTTCGCATAAATTATATTTGTGGGTATGCACACACATGTCCATAAATATGTATATACATATGTAGTCAGGCAACACTGGCGCTACAGGAAAGGGCAAAAAGATTGGCTCCTGCTCCTTGTTCCAATGGCAGCGTTGCATAACGAACACGTGTAACCAATATGGTTGACTGCCAGCGATAGCGATGCCCATAACAAAGAGATTGTCAACTTGGCAGGGGCTGCAATTAAATTGCTACACAGCGACAAGTGCACAAGCGCATCAGGACGAACTGAACGAAAGAGAGCCGCCATACTGAAAGAGAGAGAGAGAGAGAGTGAGAGAGATTCATGAAAACAAGAAGAGCGCTTGCGCGCATTTCTGCTCTGTTAGTTTGGGTGTGAATGCACGTACTTACATATGTATGTGTGTATGCATTGGTCGCCGACAGCATTTTTACTACGCGTGTAGGTGAGCCGGATTTTATGAATGAATTTTGATGTGTGCGTGTGTAATTTGATTTGGGGCTGCACAATGCAAGCAGACAACTTAACGGCCATATAATGGAAAATAAACGGCGAACTAACCAGGCTGAAATGAACATGCATACTTAGACATATAAATATTTTTAGATACATACATATTAAGGTCTACCAACTCAAGTGACAAAAAACAAAAGAAAAACAGAGCTATGCGTCGGAAATATTATATGAGCCCATTTAATTTCTTTTTAGTGTCTAGTCAAAACTAAAACAAGTCAACAGCATGTGGTCATAAATTTTTTTTATTGGTCAACATACCACACAGAGCTGTTGAACTGATTTTTTGCGTCGTCTACATGTTCTTAAGTATAATTTTGCATTCGTATAAAATTATAATAAATAAATAAATGAAAATAACTAATAAAATGTATTATTTATTTCGAAGTTTGAGTAAAAAATTTGGCGCGAACATACAGAAATATAGTTTCTTTCAATAGGCATTACATATATATAATTCATATTTCATAATCAATGAAAGAAAGTTCAATTTTAAGGAATTGAAGATTTTTTTCCGGGTGCTTAGTGTTAAATATTTTACAATTTCATTTTACATTACCGTAAAACTTCTTTTAAATTTTAAATTAGTTCGTTAAGTGAGCAGCTTCGTTAAATTGTATGTCAAATTGCGCGCAGCCAACTTCACGTTGCGCATATTCTTTGGGCACTTGAAGTTGGCTACGCGTAGCAGATATCGCTGTATCGATACTATTGCCACTTTGCACATCGCCAGTTGCAACAAAAGGCGCCAAATCAAGGCAGCTGTTCCGTGTGCTAAATATTAAATGCAACGCAAATAAACGTTAAAATGTCCGAAGGAGGCAAAGCAAAGGTGCTGCAAAACACGGGCAAGTTCGTCAGCGAAACGCGCGCTGAAGGGTGCGTGTCAATGTTGTTTGTTATTCGCTGTCCAGCGACAAATTTATGATTGCTTGTTTTGTTTTCATTTGGCAGCGATGACTTCTTCAATGAAGCGGGGTATCGCCAATCGCGGGAGAACGATAAGATCGACTCCAAGTACGGCTTTGACAGGGTCAAGGATAGCCAGGAGCGGACCGGCTACCTCATCAACATGCACACGGTGAGTGCGCACACAAATCACAACCACAAATAGATAGTTTCCATTCTTATTTTTTTAGAACGAGGTCTTGGACGATGATCGTCGCCTGGTGGCTGCTCTGGATTTGTTCTTCATTCAGATGGACGGTTCGCGTTTCAAGTGCACCGTGGCTTATCAGCCTTATCTGCTGATTCGGCCCGAGGTGAACATGCACCTGGAGGTGGCCCGATTTCTGGGCCGCAAGTATTCCGGCCAAATCGCCAGCCTGGAGCACGTCAGCAAGGAGGATCTGGACCTGGCCAATCATCTGTCGGGTCTGCAGCAGCAGTACCTGAAGTTGTCGTTCCTCAATCAAACGGCCATGACCAAGGTGCGTCGGGAACTGATGGCTGCAGTGCGTCGGAATACGGAGCGCGAGAAATCCAACACGTACTACATGCAAATGCTGGCCAATTCCCTGGCACAGTCCGCCAGCGGAGGTGGCGAGGATGGCGGGGGCAAACGGCAGCAGGATTATATGGACTGCATCATGGATATACGGGAGCATGATGTGCCCTACCATGTGCGCGTCTCCATCGATTTGCGCATTTTCTGTGGCCAGTGGTACAATATCCGCTGTCGCAGTGGCATCGAGCTGCCCATCATCACATGCCGCCCGGACATATTGGACAGACCGGAACCGGTTGTGCTGGCCTTTGACATAGAGACGACAAAGCTGCCGCTTAAGTTTCCGGATGCCCAAACCGATCAGATCATGATGATTTCGTATATGATTGATGGCCAGGGCTATCTAATTACCAATCGTGAGATCATCTCCTCCAATGTGGAGGACTTTGAGTACACGCCCAAGCCAGAGTTTGAGGGGCATTTCATCATATTCAACGAGGAGAACGAGATGCAGCTGCTGCAGAAATTCTTTGATCACATCATGGAGGTGCGTCCGCACATCGTGGTCACCTACAACGGTGACTTCTTCGATTGGCCCTTTGTGGAGACGCGCGCGGCCGTTTACGATCTGGATATGAAACAGGAGATTGGCTTCTCCAAGATGCGCGACGGCAACTACCTGAGCCGGCCCGCCATTCACATGGATTGCCTGTGCTGGGTGAAGCGCGATTCCTATTTGCCAGTTGGCTCGCAGGGTCTGAAGGCCGTGGCCAAAGCTAAACTGCGCTACGATCCCGTCGAGCTCGATCCGGAGGACATGTGCCGAATGGCCGTCGAGCAGCCGCAGGTGCTGTCCAATTACTCCGTCTCCGATGCGGTGGCCACCTACTATCTGTACATGAAGTACGTGCATCCCTTCATATTCGCCCTGAACACCATCATTCCGATGGAGCCGGATGAGATATTGCGCAAGGGCTCCGGTACACTGTGCGAAACGCTGCTCATGGTGCAGGCCTATCATGCGAACATTGTGTACCCCAACAAGCACCAGAGCGAGCTGAACAAGCTGTCCAATGAGGGGCACGTGCTCGACTCCGAGACCTATGTGGGCGGTCATGTGGAGGCCTTGGAGTCGGGCGTGTTTCGTGCCGATATACCCTGCCGGTTCAGGCTGGATCCCGGCATGGTTAAGCAGCTGATGGAGCATGTGGACGCTGTGCTGAAGCATGCCATCGAGGTGGAGGAGGGCATACCACTGCCGTTGGTCAGCAATTTGGATGAGGTGAAGCAGGAGATTGTCCAGGCACTGCAGGGCCTGCACGACATACCCAATCGACTCGAGCAGCCGGTCATCTATCATTTGGATGTGGGCGCCATGTACCCGAACATCATTCTGACCAATCGCCTGCAGCCGTCGGCGATGGTCAGCGACATGGACTGCGCCGCCTGCGACTTCAATAAGCCCGGTGTCCGCTGCAAGCGATCCATGGATTGGCTTTGGCGTGGTGAGATGTTGCCCGCCTCGCGCAACGAGTTCCAGCGCATCCAGCAGCAGCTGGAGACGGAGAAGTTTCCGCCACTCTTCCCGGGCGGTCCGACGCGCGCCTTCCACGAGCTCTCCAAGGAGGATCAGGCCGCGTACGAGAAGAAGCGTCTCTCGGATTACTGCCGCAAGGCATACAAGAAGACCAAGATCACCAAGCTGGAGACGCGCAACTCGACCATCTGCCAGAAGGAGAACAGCTTCTACGTGGACACGGTGCGCGCCTTTCGTGACCGTCGCTATGAGTACAAGGGCCTGACCAAGACGGCGAAGGCGGCCGTCAATGCGGCCGTTGCCTCCGGCGATGCTGCCGAGATTAAGGCGGCCAAGGGCCGCGAGGTGCTCTACGATTCCCTCCAGCTGGCGCACAAGTGCATCCTGAACTCCTTCTACGGGTATGTGATGCGACGTGGCGCCCGCTGGCACTCCATGCCCATGGCGGGCATTGTCTGTCTGACTGGCTCCAATATTATAACGAAGGCCCGCGAGATTATCGAGCGAGTCGGTCGTCCACTGGAGCTGGACACGGATGGTATCTGGTGCATATTGCCGGGCTCATTTCCGCAGGAGTTCACCGTGCACACAGCTCACGAAAAGAAGAAGAAGATTAACATATCGTATCCGAATGCGGTCTTGAACACCATGGTGAAGGATCACTTCACCAACGATCAGTACCACGAGCTGCGCCAACAGGCGAAGGGAGAGCCGCCCACCTACGAGATACGCGACGAGAACTCGATCTTCTTTGAGGTGGACGGCCCCTATCTGGCCATGGTGCTGCCCGCCGCCAAGGAGGAGGGCAAAAAGCTGAAGAAACGCTATGCGGTATTCAATTTCGATGGCTCCCTGGCGGAACTGAAGGGCTTTGAGGTGAAGCGACGCGGTGAGCTGCAGCTGATTAAGAACTTTCAGAGCTCCGTGTTTGAGGCATTCCTCGCTGGCAGCACGCTGGAGGAGTGCTACGCCTCGGTGGCCAAGGTGGCCGATTACTGGCTGGACGTGCTCTACAGTCGCGGCTCCAATCTGCCCGACTCGGAGCTCTTTGAGCTGATCGCCGAGAACAAGTCCATGTCCAAGAAGCTGGAGGAGTACGGCGCCCAAAAGAGCACCTCCATATCGACGGCCAAGCGGCTGGCCGAGTTTCTCGGCGAGCAGATGGTCAAGGATGCGGGTCTCGCCTGCAAGTACATCATATCGAAGAAGCCCGAGGGCGCACCAGTCACCGAGCGCGCCGTACCGCTGGCCATCTTCCAGTCGGAGCCGAGCGTGCGGCGGCATCATTTGCGTCGCTGGCTCAAGGACAACACCATGGGCGATGCGGATATACGCGACGTGCTCGACTGGAACTACTACATCGAGCGTTTGGGTGGCACCATCCAAAAGATCATCACCATACCCGCTGCACTGCAGGGCCTGGCCAATCCCGTGCCGCGTGTTCAGCATCCGGACTGGCTGCACAAGAAGATGCTGGAGAAGAACGATGTGCTCAAGCAGCGGCGCATCAACGAGATGTTCACCAGCCGGCCGCGGCCGAAGCCAGCGCTGGCGACAGAGGATAAGCAGTTGGAGCTGGGCGACATGGAGGATTTGGCGGGCAAGCAGGACTCGGGGGCCACAGCTTCGGGTAGGCCGCTGGTTACCAAGCGCAAGCGTGTCCATCTCGATGACGAGGACGAGGAGGGAGCTGCAGCGGAGTCAACGCCTCAGCCAACGACCTGGCGCCAGGCCCTGGGCGCACCGCCAGCAATTGGCGAGACCCGCCAGACCCTCATCGAATGGGTGCGCTTCCAGAAGCGCAAGTGGGCCTGGCAGCAGGAGCAGCGCCAGCGTTGCCGCCAGCAGCGCAAACGGCAGCGTGCCGGCGACGAGAGCGCCGCGGGAGCAGCGACCAGGGCCACAACGTCGACGGCGACGCTGGGCGGTTTTCTGCGGCGGGCGCAGCGGACGCTGCTGGATCAGCCGTGGCAGATACTGCAGCTGGTGCCGGTCAACGATTTGGGCCAGTTTACGGTGTGGGCGCTAATTGGCGAGGAGCTGCATCGCATCAAGCTGACGGTGCCGCGCATATTCTATGTGAACCAGCGCAGCGCCGCCCCGCCCGAGGAGGGCCAGCTGTGGCGCAAGGTGAACCGTGTGCTGCCCCGCTCCCGACCCGTTTACAATCTTTATCGGTATAGTGTGCCCGAGCAGCTGTTCCGTGATAATTGCCTGGGCATGCTGGCCGACCTGGCCACGCCCGACATCGAGGGCATCTACGAGACCCAAATGACCCTCGAGTTCCGTGCCCTGATGGACATGGGCTGCATCTGTGGCGTGCAGCGCGAGGAGGCGCGTCGCCTGGCGCTGCTGTCGACGCGCGAGCTCGAGAGCTTCAGCATTGAGCAGCTGGAGCAGCGTCCCCAGTCGCATATCAGGTACCTGCAGCAGGCCAGCACCCGACTGCGCAAGATCTATCTATATCAGCACAATATACCCACCGCCAAGAAGGAGATCTGGGCGCTCTTTCTGCTGCCCAGCAAGAAAGCTTTTGTGTTTGCCCTGGACACGGTGCGCGCCAATCAAATGCCCAACATGAAGCAGCTCTATACGGCGGAGCGCCTGGCGCTGATCAAGAACCTGCAGCAGGCGGCAACCATTGACAAGCTGCCGCCGGAGGATTTCAGCTTTGAGCTGCTCATCGAGGTGGACGTCAAGCAGATCTATCGGCACATTCAGCGCGCCCTGGCCGCCTACAAACAGGAGCAGCCGGGTCCGACCATGTTGTGCCTGCAAACGGCCATCGAGGCCAGGAAGTTGAGCGCTGCGATGCCCGTCCTGCTCGAGTTCCCGCAGGCGCAGATACACATCTCCGACGATGCCAGCCTGCTGTCCGGCCTGGACTGGCAGCGTCAGGGAGCGCGCGCTGTGGTGCGCCATTTCCTCAATCTGAACAATGTGCTCGAGCTAATGCTGGATCAGTGCCGTTACTTTCATGTGCCCATTGGCAACATGCCGCCGGATACGGTTCTGTTCGGTGCGGACCTCTTCTTTGCCCGCCTGCTGCAGAGGCACAACTTTGTGCTTTGGTGGTCGGCCAGCACGCGTCCCGACTTGGGCGGCCGCGAGGCGGACGACAGTCGCCTGCTGGCCGAATTCGAGGAGAGCATCACGGTGGTGCAGAACCGTGCCGGCTTCTATCCGGACGTGTGCGTCGAACTGGCACTGGACAGTCTGGCGGTGAGCGCGCTGCTCCAGTCGAACAAGATCCAGGAAATGGAGGGCGCCTCCTCGGCGATTACGTTCGATGTGATGCCGCAGGCATCCCTCGAGGAAATGATCGGCACGGTGCCGGCGGCCACGTTGCCCAGCTACGACGAGACCGCCCTTTGCTCGGCCGCCTTCCGGGTTATGCGTTCCATGGTCAACGGCTGGCTGCGCGAGGTGTCCATCAATCAGAACATCTTCTCCGACTTCCAAATCGTGCACTTCTATCGATGGGTCCGCTCGAGCAATGCGCTGCTCTACGATCCGGCGCTGCGTCGATCCCTTAACAATCTCATGCGGAAGATGTTCCTGCGCATCATAGCGGAATTTAAGCGCCTGGGCGCCACTATAGTCTATGCCGACTTCAACCGGATCATACTGAGCTCGGGCAAGCGAAGCGTTTCGGATGCCCTCGGCTATGTGGACTATATTGTGCAGAGTTTGCGCAACAAGGAAATGTTTCACTCCATACAGCTGAGCTTTGAGCAGTGTTGGAATTTCATGCTCTGGCTGGATCAGTCCAACTTCTCCGGCATACGGGGCAGGCTGCCCAAGGGCATTGATGAGACTGTCTCGGCGATAGCGGCGGGCAGCACAACGCTGCGTCAGAGCCAGGCAAGGAATGAAGATGACGATGACAACGATGATGATGATGTGCAGGAAATTGAGGCACAAGAGACGCCAGAAGACGAGGCGGCGGAGGAAGAGGAGGAGCTATCCTTGGAGCTAAACTGGACTATTGGAGAGCAGCTGCCGGAAGAGAATGAATGCCGCGAGAAATTTGAATCGTTGCTGACGCTCTTCATGCAATCCCTGGCGGAGCGCAAAACCACCGAACAGGCCATCAAGGATATTTCGCATTGTGCCTTCGATTTTGTGCTAAAGCTGCATAAGAACTATGGCAAGGGCAAGCCCAGTCCCGGCCTGCAGCTCATACGCACCATTGTCAAGGTGCTGAGCGTGGACAAAGCGCTGGCCGATCAGATTAACGAGCTGCGTCGGAATATGCTGCGTCTGGTGGGTGTTGGTGAGTTTTCCGATCTGGCCGAGTGGACAGATCCCTGTGATACGTACATCATCAACGAGGTCATCTGCAAGGCGTGCAATCATTGTCGCGATCTGGATCTGTGCAAGGACAAGCATCGCGCCATGAAGGATGGCATGTAAGTGCACTCAACTAATATATTGATTATCCTTATCAACCTTTTTGCTTCTCTTCCTGCTGCAGTCCCGTTTGGCTGTGCGCCCAATGCAATGTGGCCTATGACAACGAGGAGATTGAGATGCGCATGATTGACGTACTACAACGCAAGGTGATGTCCTACGTGCTGCAGGATTTGCGCTGTGCGCGCTGCAACGAAATCAAGCGCGAGAATCTGGCCGAGTTTTGCACCTGTGCCGGCAACTTTGTGCCTCTAATCAGTGGCAAAGAGATTGAAACGCTGCTCAACACATTCAGCAACGTGGCCAACTACCACAAGATGCAGTTGCTCCAGCAAACGGTGCAGCAGGCGCTGAAAACGCCTCGATAGTCATAGTTAATATTTTAAGCAGCCTTTAAATATAGTTTCTATTTTGTTTTCATTGAAATTTTTGTTTGATGTTTTTATACCCTTGCAACGGGTATATATATTTCTTATTAATTTATATAGCTGTCTGTCTATTTCAGTTTTAAAACTATTTCTCATTAAATATATACTACTAAAGAGATGTAGCATATGAGAGAAAAGAGAGTTTATGCATGAAGAGATGAGAGTTTTTGAGAAAAATCAAGTTATTTATAAAATTTAAAATTACGAAAAAGTACCTGTGTAAAGTTTGGGTTTTATGATATCCCAACTTAATTGAAGCAATTGTTAACATTATTATGGGACTCCGATAGGAATAACTGGTCTAATAGCTCAGTTCCATAATACACATTTCTTAAATTTTTGTCCATAAATAATTGTTCTTTCTGGTTGCTCTAAATCATACAAAATATTCTTGGAAACAATATTGATCTCGATTTTGACAAACTGGATTTTGTTGACTGATTAAATAAATGGCTTGGGCACGCGTTTGAAGTTCAGTTGAGAACGTTCACATGAAATGATTCAACAAAATTGATATTCAACAATCAGTTAAATTAGCAACTCACTCCGAAAGACCCGCCATTAATTTTTAAGAAAACATGTTTTATTTAAGTACGGTAATAATATGTGATGCAAGCTTTTAAGCGTTCAAGTGAAAATAACTAGAAAGAAAGACTATGACGAATATTTAAACCACGGTAACTGGCTTAACCTCTCGAATGTACTCCTCGAAGGTTTTGTCATCCAATAGGCTGGGATCAAAGTCATTTATAATCTGGGGCAGCACTGGATTGTCCAGCATGCTCGTATGATTGCCTTCGATTACTTTGAGAGTCACTTTACCCGTGGTCAGCTGGGAAACGCAATAATCTTCTTCGATATCCTGCAAAGAGACCTCGGCGGGACGGACTAGCATTATGGGAGACTTCAAATCCTTTATGCTATTCAAATCGAACTTTGCTGCCATTTTAACCCTTCGGAACATGGCCTCGACCATCACTCGGGAGTAGTCTTTGCTATACACATTCTGTTTGCTCACATACTCCATAAACAATTCCATTTTCTCTTGGACAGTATCGAGCTTATGGAAAACTAATGCTGCCGATTCCTTTGTTTCCTCCGGGAATATTTGACTGACGATACTAGAGAAGAGCAAGTCATAAAGGTCATTATCTGTAAAAGTTGCACCCAGCTGGAGATTTGTTAGTCTTGTTAAAAAGTGGGGTGCTCCGTCAATAAGCAAGACATGTCCACGGTAGCCCAGATGTTCGAGAAGTGCGGCCAGCTGAAGAGCCACATAGGAACCATACGAATATCCAATCAGATAGAACGGATCGGAGGACTTCAGGAGGGCCTTCACATGCTACAAAAAGGGATAAAATTAAGAGTTGATATTATTTGATTTGTATCTCAGCTCACAGGCAATGCTTGTTGTCCAATATCGCTGACAGTCTCTAGTTTTGCAAATTGATGGAGTTGCAGAACATTCGCCCTGCTGTTCAAGCTCGAACCAATGTTATACCATGCCTGGCCGGCAGTACCCTCCATGCCGGGTATTATAATATTTGGAGGAACACTTTGTTTGGATGGTGCCGCATGAGTTTTCAGGGTATACATTATCTGATCGCAATGGGCTTCATCGCCCAGATTGCGGAGTAGCAGATCCATGCCCAAGAGCTTGCTTTCAGATGCGAAAATCATTTTGACCGCATCAATATTATCCTTTTCCCTAGCTTCCACGAACTCTTGCAGCTTCTGGAAGGTGAGCGAACGCAGATCCTGTGGCGTCAAGACGAGCTCAAAGTCACGCTCGAGGGTTTGCTTGATTTCGACAGCCATCAGCGAGTCCATGCCCATCTCGGAGAGTGTTGTGCCCAGCGAGACCGATTTCAAGTCGCGTATGCCCATTATGTTCATTACCGTATCGATAATACTCTCGTTTCCGGAACGTCCCGAACGTTTCTCAGCAACGACCATGCTGGCCACTATCGCAGTCTTCGCCGTGAGCAGTGTGTCCAGTTCTTGTAGGCACGATGAGATTCTTTGCTGTAGCGTGCCTCCAATTTCCATGTCAATCTTATCCTCGGCCATGTCGGCGACCAGGCCAACCTCGCCAACGGCACCCCATTGGATGGCCTTGGCGGGAAGGCCGTCTCTATAGCGGCACTCGATGATGCGTTCCATTACGGAATTGGCCATACCGTAATTTGTTTGTCCGGCATTTCCACGGCCACAGGACACGCTTGAGAATACCACAAAGTGTTCCAGTTCGGGGCATAAGTTGCGAGATAAAATATCCAAATAATTGGTTGCAGTCGCTTTTGGGCCGAAACTCTGCTCGAATTGTTCCACATTTTGATTGGCAAAGATGCCGTCGCGCAATGCCACGGCCAGATTGAAAATGCCGCCAATTGGACCCAATTTGGCCGAGTCCAACAACAGATTGCGACAGCCGTCCATTGTTGTGATATCTGCCGTGTTGACAACAATGTCGCAGCCGTAAGTCTTCCAAAGCCTGTTGACATAGACGCGAGTAGGGTGAGAAGTTTGTTGGTGTTAATCTTGTAAGAAGCATATACGTACGCAATGCGATAGGATTGATAGTCCTTGGTGAGGCCACGGCTGGAGCTGAGCACTAGCTTGCGGGCACCACGCAGGGCCATCCAGTCGGCTAGCTCCAGGCCGAAACCGCCCAAGCCGCCAGGAATAATGTAGGTCTTATGCGATTTAAAATAGACCTGGGTAAGGACACGCACCGGCAACGTTTCAGCCGCCTCAGGATTGTCACGCACTTGAATAACGACTTTGCCGATGTGCTTGCCGCCAATCAAATGCCTGAACGCCTGCTCAATCTCGTGAGCCGGAAAGACGGTAACTGGTAATGGCTGTATAATGCCACTGGCAATATCCATATCAATCAGTTTTTTCAGGTGCTGCGGAGAACAAGCAATTGAAGAAGATATATATATATATTAAAACATCTTTGTATAAAGATGTGATTACCCAAATTTCGTCATCGGATGCATGCAGCAGTCTGTCCGCCAAAACAGCATGGAAGGTGATTTCTTTGAGGAAACAGCCCATGCCCAGCTTGTTGTCGTTAGCCATATCGAATTTGCCAATTTCCAGGAAGTGGCCCGATTGCCCAAGACAGCGCACCGAAGCCAGCAGTTTGTCCTCCGACAAAGAGTTCAGAACAAAATCTACACCCTTGCCATCGGTTTCACGTTGGATCATTAGCTCAAATGACGTGTCTCGGGAGTTGCCAATGTGCGATTCTAGAAAAACGATTACGAATGTGTTATGGGAAAAACCAAACCTTTGTGCAGTTAATATACCTTTCAGCTGTGGGAAGGTATCCAACAGGAACTTTTTCTTTTGGGGTGTGCTGCAAGTGGTAAACACCTCCAGATTGTAGGCCAATGCCACTCGGATTGCGGCCAAGCCAATACCACCAGTTCCGGCGTGTATCAGAATGCTCTTTCCCTTGCGAATGTTGGTCGCCATAAAGAATGCATAGTATACCGTTATATAGACAACGGGCACTGTTGCCGCTTCCTTCAGGGACCAATGATCGGGAATGTCCCAAATGAGCTTCGAGGGCTTCTCCACATAAGAAGCGACGCCACCCTTGACCACCATACTCATAATGCGTCGACCGGTTTTAGTATGGATGCCGGAGTACTCAAAGCCCAGTACGCAGCTTTGGTCGATACGATTTGAGCCATATAATTCAACTGCCAATCGACCGGTGGCAAGCATTACGTCTCTGAAGTTGAGTGACGAGTAGGCGATCTTGATCAGGCAGTCCTCGGTAGCGAGGGGTCCTTCAAACCAGCGCAACGATGACAGATCTCCGCGTTGCATCACATTTCCATAAATGTGATCTAGTCGTGGCTTCACCTCATCATTAACGGGCAGATGCAAGTGTCTCAGACTGCCCCAAGAGCCCTATTTGAATTTGAATTCTTAGGATTACTTCTTTTGGTAATATTTCCACTCAAGCACTTACATGGCGATAAATGTTGAAAGCCAGGCCCAGTGCAAACTGACTCGCATAAAATGGATCGGAGAGATTGAATTCGGGTGCATTTGGATCATCGATGTAGAAGCAGGTGACCAAATTGCCATCGGGCTCTTTTCGCAGGCAATTCACCAAGCCAATCAGACCGTTCAGCTCCTCCTTGAATGCGTATACAACCACAGGAGTCTTGATGCTTATAGCGGATTGCACCTGATTTATCCACTCAAACTTCATATCATTCTCCGAAACGTTAACGACAGTTGGTTGTATTGCCAGTTTCTTAGACATCTTCTGGAGAAGCAGGAAAACTTCTTTGTTGTCATCAATGGGAATAACCATAATCAAATTGAATTGCTCGGGAATATTGAAACCGGCTAGGTTCGTTGTGGGTCGCTCTCTAATCAAAAGGAAACCATTATCCACCAGCACCTTTCGGGCATTCTTAATCACATCTTCATTGAGTTCGCCACAAATGCCGCCAGCCACAACGAAATGGTAATTGGATAGAGTTGACAGTTTTCCATTTTCAACATGTATGCCCGGCATCTCATCGACCTTTCTACTGGTCAAGTACATGTACTCTCCGGTTATAACTGGCAGATCCTCAATAGCATCGGTAAACTTGTCCAGCACGGTGTCTCTACCATCAGTATCCACTTCGACCAGTTTTATCTTCAAGATTGAAATATTCTCGAGGGCGATTTGTACGCAAATACGCGCTGCATTCGATCGGGATACTTCTGGGGCTGGCATATAGGGCAGAAATTCGTATTTCTCCAACACTGGAATACCTGGCGGTCGGCGTCTCTGCACCGGACTGGCCTGGAGTCCAATCAGCTCAATGCCGCCCGCTACGATGCGATCATATTTATGATCGACAAACACATCGAAAAATCGATCGTCGTTATCCATTTTGGTCATCAAATTGAAATGATGTATGCCATTTATGCGCAGCTTGCGAATTTTCGTTGGCAGCAACAAGGAGCGTGAATCCGTACCCAATATGTGGATTTGCAGCATGGCATCCATAAATGTTACCCAGTTGTAATCCCACTTGATTTGTCCATATAATCCATCTGAGCGGGCGCACTTTACCGCACGGAATCCTCCATTGTAGTGGTATCCACGCAGCTTCAGTTCTTTGTAAAAATCTTTATTGGACACCATGGGGAATTTCGATTCCTTTTCGTAATTGAACACTTCCGGTATGGTGGGGTGTTCGATTTCTCTTATCTTGCCTGTAACCACCAAGGCACCACCTTCAGTTATCTGCAAACAAGCTAAATAAATATCTGAATAAAATTCATTTACCCTTTCAACCCACCTCAAAGTGGCCTGTGCCGTAGTGAATCATGACATTCAGGTCAACTGATCCATTAACTGACATATTTGTGGCTCGTAGGAATTGCACCTCTTCGAATTCGACGGGCACATCCATATAACTTGGTCCATGATACATGAGAGAGAAAGTCTCCCACACGTATTGCAAATAACACGTGGCCGGTACCAATATTTTACCATCGATGACATGACCACTCATAAATTCCTCGTCATCACTGCCCAGGTTAACAGAGAACACGCGTTCGCCGCTCGCTTTAGTCTTCATATTCTCATATTTGGTGACGAACCAATCTTCGCTGTGATCCCAACGAATAAGTGAGCTGATGCTCGGCGTAGATCGCGACACGGGGAACTCAACTTTTGGATATAGATTGGCCACAGGTACCATAACTCCATTTTGGAACAATCTGAAAATGTAAATGTTAATAAAGAGAGAAATGTAAGTAAATACATTATATCTTAAATTTGCAGATACTTTACTTACTTGCCGAGTGCTGTCATAAAGAAGAGCGCATTATTTTTGTTTCCACGATGTGTCAGAGGAATGTGAATGCCATTCGGCATCGATCTCTTAAGGATAGCGCCCAATAAGCCATGTGGAGCAATCTCAATAGTCAGGGCATTCTTTGGGAGCAGCGCGAAGGTCTCTTCGAAAAGTACACTGTTCAGCAAATTATTGGTATGGTATTCGGCTGAGCAGAGATTGAATTCAGGCTGCTCCCAGTCACTTTTTGGAACACTGGTGCTCAGCCACCTGGCTGTTCTAGGCTTCGGATGTGGAATGGTGCGCTTCATATAATTCAATAATGTGGGGCCCATAGCTGCAATATACTTGGAATGGTATGCGATATTCGAGCAGGGCACTTCCTTTGCGAAGATGTCTTTCGATTTTAATTCGGCTACAAATCGGCTGACATCATCAATTGGCCCAGAGATGGTGCAGGAGTCGGCTCCATTGTGGCATGCCACCTCGATCGTTGCCGGCAGCAAATTCTTAATCGTCTTGTAGCCAATGCCAACCGCGGCCATAGCTCCTCTTATCTTTTCAGTGTCCACACTAACACGTCCACGATAGTATGCAGCAAGTATCATTTGCTCAGCCGTGAGACCTTCATCCGCATAGCCGCAGCCCAATTCTCCAACGGAATGACCAATAATGTAATCGGGACTCAAATCGAGCGAACGCAGAACATCAGTCAGGCCAATTTGAACTGCGGCTATGCCAACAAAGGAGTTTAAGATATTCTGATAAATGGCTGGATCATTCGATGTGAGTATATTGATGAGATCGATTCCTTTTGGCAATAATGTTTTGTGGCAGATCTCAATGGACTGGCGGAAACGTGGTAGTATCATCAGCGATGAGCCCATTTCGTTCCATTGCGATCCCATGCCGCTGAACACCCAGACAATGGGACGCTTTAGGCCAGTGTAATGTTGCACATCCTTGGCCAAGGCTTTGGCGGGCTCGACTCCGTTTTTGGCAAATATGCCATAGCCTCGAAAAACCATGCCGGACACATCTTCCTGCTGTATATTATGCAATAGTCCAATAAACTCGGCGTCCAACGGTTTCTTTTCGACTGCATTGAAAACCTCATTAACAGCATCCTCCGTTCGGCCGGCCCAAGTCACAATCCTGGGCAGATCATCTTTGGGCAAGCCAAAATTTTTCTTTGGCTTGGGATTCGCTTTCAGAATAGCATGGGCATTGGCACCACCAAAACCGAATGAATTAATTCCGATATATGGCTTTGGCAGCGGAGTGCAATCCTTGACCACAATCAAACGTCCCTCAGCGAGTGCCGTAATTGAAGGCTTCACTTCCGTAAAATTAATATTGGGAGCAATCAGGCCGGTTTCAAAAGCAAAGCAGGCCTTCACCAGGGAGCAAATGCCGGAGGCGGCTTCCGAATGACCAACATTGGATTTAACAGATCCCACCAAGAGTGGTTCTTTGCGTTGGCTGCAGAGCACGTTGTCAATCGCCTTGCACTCTTCCGGATCACCCACCACGGTTCCAGTGCTATGCGCCTCCAAATAGCCCAAGTCATTTGGTGTCAGATCAATTTCCTTATAGAACTCTTGCAGCAGTTTCTCCTGCACCTTACCGGATGGATAAGTAATACCCTCCGGCTTGTAGCCATCGCAGTTGGTTTTCGAGTAAATGACGCTTGCGTAGATGCGCTTTGCGTCTCGCTTTCTTTGAAGGAACATACAGTTGATGGTCTCGGCGCGCGTGTATCCACTGGCATCCTTGTCAAAGGGACGACAGAAACCGTCCGGAGCCAAAACGCCGAGTCTGCAATAAAGAACGAACATAGTCCACGTGCGGAATTGAATATGTAATTCCGTAGAGTGCCTAAACTTGCTTACCGAGCAAATTGTAGAGTCACAAAGGGATGAAGCAACAGGTTCGAACCACCGATAATTGCGGCATCAATCTCACCATTTCGTAACGCACTAAATGCATTGTCTAGGGCATACATTGAACTGGAGCAAGCGGTGTCGAGCAGAAAGGATGGACCCTCCAATCCCAAGCTGTACGAAATTCTATTGGCCATCATAGCTCGACTGCAACCAGTGATGCCAAAGCCACCCGAGGAAACTTTCTCGTAGAACCACGTTTTTTCCGATTCGGATATACAAGATCCAACATAGACTCCAGTTTTGGTACCACGCAAGTTTTTTGGATTGATGCCCGCATCGATGACCGCCTCGTACGCCGTTTCTATCAAAATGCGCGTTTGCGGATCCATTGTATGCGCTTGCTTAAAGTGCACCCCAAAGAATGTAGCATCGAACTTTTCAAGATCGTTAATTTTACCAGAACGCTTTGGAATCTCGGGATTGAAGTGTCGCCAACGACGCTCGTCATCATCTATCATGTCAATCTAAAAACGTTTGCGATTTAAAACAATCAACACAGAAACATTTTAGCTCTTAATTCTAAAATCAGGAAACTCAATTTATATTATTATCATTTTATTCTTGTTAAAGCACTTTTTGATTCGTTTAATTAAAGTTGAAATTTTTTTGAATGTTTATGTTAGTATTAAGCTTTGCGTATCCAGAGAAACTCAAAATATTTATATATCACAGTTTTCCCAATGCAAACTAATGTTTGTATAACTCACTTTAAAAATATATATTTGATAATTTAAATTTTCTATTATTTATTTTGAACATGTTGTTTTTATTTTTGTATTCGGTGAGGTAACAAACCTTGTTATAAAGATTGTATTCATATTCCGAAATATTTTTACAGTTCGGAAATTTTCCAGCCATTCCAGAAATAACAATATCATCGCCGTCGGTTTCAGGATGGGATCTCGATAACTTTTTATTCATTTTCGACGACATATCGGTTATTGCACTTGATTGAGTATGGGGATAATGTGTGAATTGTTTTTATTGTCCTTTTAGGGTTATTTTCACTTGAAAACTATTATTAATCACAATAAGGCTTGCGTTTCCTTCTGAAAAGTAATCCAGCGAGTGTGTGCGACGGAATTGCGAGACAAGCAGCAATTAAACCCACAACTTGCCCACTAGCTGCTTTTATACACTTGTGAGGGGGGCATATTACAAATTCCAGAAGGAAAAAAATGGTGAGTACTTTGACCACAAACACTCCCAAGTATAATTAAAGTCAACGAATTGCATAAATAAACAGTTCATTTCGCAATGCACTGTAAATTCAAGGTGCGAAATCTAGGCACCTATATATACACAGGATGTATATAGTTTCTACTTAGTATATATATTTAGGTTCTGTTTAAATAATGTTTAAATATAAATTATATTAAATATATATATAAACTATTTTAATCGATTTTAAAATTCTTCAATTTTTCAAAAAAAAAAATTATAAATGTAAAAATTTAAGTTTTAAAAATATCTAATTACCAAGTTGTTGATAGAGTGCATGGGTTACGATTTGCATTAATAACACGTGTTCAATGGTTGTGCTTTTCTTTTTAAAATTTGCCATATGATATAACAAGCATTAAGTTCTGATTATATGTTAAATATTATTAATTTCCACTGCGAGTGCTTGTCTTCAAAATCTGAACTTTTGTTGACACTCGTTTGGTCGACTGTCTAAATAAAAAATAAAAGACAGACACATAAATGAACAATTTTAGTTTTCATTCTCAAAACAATTAAATAAAAATTTACAACTTCACAACTTCTGGGCCTTACTTGCGACGATTTGGTATATCTTCGATAAGAGTTACCCATTAAAACGCATCAACACGGATTGTATGTTGTTTAAATATCTATATAATTAATTTTTATCTTTTGGGCAGCATTACCTTGGTTTTCTTATTATTCCCATATAAAGTAGGGTATTATTGAAAGTACTTTGTAAAGCACAAAAGTATATATATAGTTGCTCGATTGGATAGACCAAAATTGTTGTAATACTTTTAAAGTTAATGAACTTGAACGAGCCGCTTCCACCGGCAAAATGCAAATCAAAGAACCGTTCGTTGACTTTACCTAATAGAATGCCTATGAATATGTTATTGTTGGCAGACTTTAAAAACGTATGTACAATGGGTTTAACGTACATACGTAGATGAATAGTCACATGTTGCATTTAAATGTAAAGCTAGTTAAATTTATAATCCCCGCAAACTTACTTTGCTAATGGTTGCTCAGAGATGATTTTGGGAAATTAGCTTAGAAGCACTATCATTAAAAGTTTTTTAATTAAAATATATAATATATAAAATATATAATTAAAATATATAATTAAAATATTTAAATATACAAATAATCACAGTATTGCAGATGATTAACTTTTAAATTGAACATATAATTTTACTATAGTGTCAGAGAAGGGTCCTAACTCTTGTTTTAATAGACTGATATCACCTT
Source organism: Drosophila micromelanica (assembly GCA_004143825.1). Taxonomy (NCBI): domain Eukaryota; kingdom Metazoa; phylum Arthropoda; class Insecta; order Diptera; family Drosophilidae; genus Drosophila; species Drosophila micromelanica. The sequence continues at coordinate 31,104 of SCDY01001670.1, forward strand.
CCTCATGTCATATAACCGTCAATTAAGTCGAATAAAAATTCCTGAAATGCTAAACATTTTGCAAACAAAAAATATTTTGTGTAACTGTTTTTATCGCACCAGGAAAGAAAAAAATACCAATTTACAATGATTGTTGCCAATAATTTGGAAAATTTGGCTTGATTGCAGCCAGGAAATGGCCCAAGGGTTTTTACAATCAATGCCAATCAAACGCTTTAGATTTTTCATACCTTTTCTATATATGCATATGTGTGTGTACGCATATTTGAGTATTTGGCCAGAGGCAACACATTCTGGCCAACAGTGCCAATACAAATGTTTTGCAAGGACTATTGTCAGATTTGCAAGAGTAATCTTAAGCTTATGCATACTAGCAAAATAAATATTTGATTTACGACAAAAGAAGATAATAATTTCTTACAGTATTCGTTTATATAATACATGAATATATTTGATAACTAACTTATAGGTAATTTTCGTTTTTAATATGAGTCTAAAAACAATACTATTTCAAAGGTAATAATACAAACAAAAATAATAAATTGTAAGAGAACGGCAAATTTTGTGATATTATTTTTCTTAAATTTCTTATTTGATGTTTATTGGTAAATAAAATCAAGAAACTAAGCAACAAAGAAAAAATAGGAAAACTCATACTGTTTCTTTTTTTTTTCTTTAATTGAAATTTAGTTTTTGATATATGGGATATATTAACAAAGCATTAAAAATAAACTTTCATACGGGCTTTGAATCCGAATCCCTTAGTTTCCTTAATGGCACCGTTATTAGGACAAACTTAGTTGTTATTTAATCGGAAGCTTTAGTTCATCAGCATATAATTGAACAATATACATACAACAATATATTTTATTTATGAATTAATCTTGTGTCTTTCCCTTTTATACAATAAACTAAATTTAACGGCAATAAAAGGTAGTTGTAATAATTGCATTAAGTGCATTGATGCATTGACCGACATATTAAACAATTGAAGACGCTACAACTGTAGACGCTACCTGTGTATGTCGTGCAAACCCCCAAAACCGGTTTCTTTCAATATGCTGATCAAAAGCTGGATTATGGCTATGACGTGCGGGCACTGTGAAACAAATTTGAGAGTTCTCTATGCGTGTTTATTTTAAGTTCAAGATTATCTCTTTGTCCTATCAGAGTGAAGCGCAAGTTCAAGCGAAGAGAGCTAATACGCTCTAAAGCTTTTACTTTAAAGCTCAACGATGTGCATTTTAACGAGATCGACCAATGTATCTGATTAGCTCAAAGCTTTCAGCGGTAGTCTGAAATAAAATTCGCTCGCGTCGACAGCTCGTGAATCGCTGGTCAGAGCTGCTTGGAATACGGGCTTATACGTTTGTCTGGCTTCCATAAGAGAGATTAATTAAAAATAAATAAAACGCGCTAATCAATTGTTGTGGGGCTTTTTGACCAAAAGTCAAGGTTATTGAAACTGCACAATCCAAGGTTGGTAAAAGTTTCTACATTAAGCCAAAAGTTTCCGTATTTGGGAAATGCCCCCTAGTCACTTAATCTAATTTGACGTCATTTTATATTCTTTGAATTGCCAGTTGGACTTATTTATAACTATAATTTTTGTTATATTTTTTAAGTTTGTTTGTGTTTTAAATCGCACAATAATTTAACATGTGTGTGTTAAGAATGAAAACTCGCTCCTATACAGTGCTTATTTTATTTTTTAAATCTCTATTTATTTTACTGAAATTACAAACAAGTCAAACATGATCCACCGGTTTCCATTAGAAATTTGTAGCATCTAATCTGTTTATGTGGAAACTTATTGACCTACTTCCTGTCGAGTTTTGTTTTGTGCTAAAACTTAATAAGAGACGGATCGTTTAGCCTTATCTTTCCTAATTACTTTAGAGGTATAACCTTTGTACATTTTCGAGAATAACAAGTTCTTATTTGATACTTGCAGATAATGATGGCAGCTCGCAAAAATATCGCATTGTTTAACTTAGGTTTTTTAAGCCTTGTCCTATTCTCCTGTATTAGTGCGGCTCCTCAGCAAGCTTCCAATGTGGAGAAAAATATTCAGGATATATTCAACACAAACCCAAATACACCAAGTGCACCAAATACACAAAATCCGCCGCAACGCGGTGGCTTTGCAGAGGTGGTTACACCCGTTCCCGTGGATCCCTCGAGTCCGCTGATTGACTTCACATCTATTAGTGGCAAGACGGCTAATTGTAATTGCGTGCCGTATTATATGTGTGATCCTTCGACGAACAGTGTCACTGAGGACGGGGAATTCGATGGGTTTGGAGTAATTGACATTCGCTTTGGCGAAGATGATCCTGTTTGTCCCTCATCGGTGGACATTTGCTGTGCTGGCAATCGCACACGCGAGGCAGTCTTGAACCCAACGCCCCTGGAGAAGCGACCAAACCAGCCCCGAGGATGCGGAATTCGCAACGAAGGGGGATTGGATTTTACACTGGCTGGCGCCACACAGAATGAAGCCGGCTTTGGCGAGTTCCCCTGGACATTGGCACTTTTGCATGCCAACAATTTCAGCTACTTTTGCGGTGGCTCCCTCATCCATCCGCAAGTGGTGCTCACTGCAGTGCACTGTTTACTCACTCATGCGCCGGGCTCCTTCCTGGTCCGTGCTGGCGAGTGGGATGCACAAACAAGCAAGGAGCGTCTACCCTATCAGGAGCGTACGGCCCAGCGTATAATCAATCATCCGCGGTTCAAGAGCCGGAACGTAGCTAATGATTTTGCGCTGGTAATCCTCTCACAGCCGTTCACATTGGACGATCACATCAATGTGGTCTGTCTGCCCCCCCAGGGTGCTACTGCTACGCCTGGCACCACGTGCTTCTCCACCGGCTGGGGTAAGGACGTATTTGGTGCCGCTGGCAAGTACAGCGTTATCATGAAACGCGTGCCGCTGCCCGTCGTCGATTTCACCACCTGCCAATCACAGTTGCGTAATACGCGTCTTGGACCCAAGTTCGCCCTGGATCGGTCGTTTATGTGCGCCGGCGGTCAACGAGGCATTGACACCTGTCAGGGCGACGGCGGTGCCCCACTGGCCTGTCCAATCGGATTACCATCTGGGAATCGCTATCAACAAAGTGGCATTGTAGCCTGGGGCATTGGATGCAACGATGAGGTGCCCGCGGCATATGCCAATGTGGGCTTGGCCCGTGATTGGATTGATCAGCAAATGCTTGCCAATGGCTTTGGCACTACAACGTATACAGCCTAACTAACTAACTTAAATCGCATATCTAATGATTCACAGAAAAAAACACAACGATAAGCTAATAAACGACACAATGAAATCCATAAAGCATTTATAAGCTTACACAAAAATAAGTAAGATTGCTCTAGTCGGGATCTCCCGACTAGGAGATACCCTGAACACAGAATTTAACACATACACACAAACTCGCGGCACTTAATGAGTATTAAAGTGGTTAGAAATTAAAAAAACATTTAATTGACAATCACCAACGAAAAATTAAATCTGCCACGCCGGGAATCGAACCGCAACTTCGTAACTTCGTCAAACCCCACCGATATTGATGAGCATGACATTTTTGTTCATGGTTCGGTGTCTAGATGAATTCTACATTTCAGTTTAAAAATACAATTTTTGGTCCAAATTCATGTCAAAATTGGTCGAATATATAGCATAGTGCTTCCACATAAGGATAGGTCTCAACTTTCCCCAGTCGTAACTTTGCCAAAACTCAACCGATTTTGATGAAGATGGTCTTTTTGTTCATGGTTCGGTGCCTAGATGTATTCTACATTTCAATTTAAAAATAAAATTTTAGGTCCAAATTCATGTCAACAATTTTCGAATATATACACTATTGTTCCCATATAAGGATAGGTCTCAACTGTCCCCAGTCGTAACTTTGCCAAAACTCAACCGATTTTGATGAGGATGGTCTCTTTGATCATGATTCGGTGTCTAGATGAATTCTACATTTCAGTTTAAAAATACAATTTTTGGTCCAAATTCATGTAAAAAATTTTTGAATATATACCCTAGTGTTCCCATA
>SCDY01001671.1:0-35807 GCA_004143825.1 Drosophila micromelanica
TGAGGGGGTAAAATTTTTGGTCAAAAATCATGCTAAAATTGACAAAAATTTGAACATGTAAAGTTCTCGAATCCATAGCTCCCTCATTTCAAACTCCCAAACCTTTGTCATATTTGAACCCATTTTAATGTTTTATGGCATTTTGGTCATGATTTGTCCTCAATATTGATTCTACATTTAAAATATATGCATTTTTAAAACTAAAATTTTTTGACTTTTTTGAAAAAGTCACAAGGGGTTCATTTTCGAAAAAAAAAGTTTTCAAATATTTAGAATTGCGAACAATTTTAAAGCTAAACAAATAATTGAAAATATAAGAAAACAAGCTATACGCTTTAACCTATTACGGACATTAGCAATACTTTTATCCCGAGTACCCACTCAGAGCCAAGCCCACTCAATTTAATTCAATTTAATAGCATTTAATTAGTTTTTATTGGCATTATAACAATGGTGTTATTATTTTTGCAGTCAGTGTAAAAAGGATTTATCAAGAAATTCTAAAGTAAACGTTTGTTCTACTTACGCACAGTCCGCATGATGATATCTGGATCAGGTATGCGCACATTTGCCAGCAGGGGCAGCACCTCCTCCATAACCTGCAGGATAATTGGAAGAAATCAGTTGCAAAGGATTCTTCAGAATTGTTTAGGAGTTAAACGCACCTGTGCCCGTTCCATGCGGTCCATGACACGCTCAATGCACATGAGCACATTCTGCACAATCTTTGGGTCCGTTATGTTCTTCTCAAAGACCAACTTAACCTTGGGCAAAACCATGCGACGAATGGACAGCTCATCGATGCTATCAAAGACATTGGCAACAGCCACAACAGCGGCGCTCTGTGATGCCGCAAATAAAAATGTTTAAATAAATGAATTTGAAATGAATTTAATTAGCAAACGACTGGAACTACTTGAGATTCAAGGGTCGAAAACTGTTTCCTGGTCTCGGCCAGGATAGCCCAGGCTATAGGTAAAATAACAAATAAGGCAACTTTAGTAGGCAATAAATTTCAGGTGGCAACCGAGCTACTTGAGTGGCATCTTTCTGCCACAGTTAATTAAGAATTTGCTGCTGTAATTACACAATCAACGCTGAGGCAAATGCCAACACAGCTGACTTGTCAACCCATTCCCCCCACTCCTTCCACCACTCACTTTCTATCTCTGCCGCTTCCTTTTAGCTACTTGGCTAATTTGCATATCTATGCCAACTCAGCTAAATTGTAAGCCAGCGTCTTCAAGTTCTGCTTACCTGCACTTGAATTGTGGAGCCGTCGAATGAAAAGAATAACATTGGCATAATATCTGTGGTGACATCCTCCGGTTTCGTTTTCTCAATTATCAAATGCAAGTTCTCAAGTATCGTAACGCTCGCCTGAATGGATTTCGGTGTATTATAGACGATTCTATTGCAAAAGAAAATTGGAAATGCAAAAAGCGAACAAAGTAAATACATATAAATAATAATATAATTTATTTGTGGCTAGGCAATAAGTTTGTCGTCAATTTTTGTTTATTGTATAGATGCCAAATAAACACAGCGTATGCTTTTGTCATTGATGTTGCACTAACTGTGCTTTGGTTGTGTCAGAATGTGTGTGTGTGTCAAAAGTTGTTTGTTTGCAAGTTTTATAGCAGTGTCAATAAGCGTCTTATAAAAGTCGGAAAACTTTTTTGCCTATCGCTCTAGTCAAAAGTTGAACAAGTGCGAGGGCTGTTCGGTGTTTTAATGGGAATTTATATGCAGAAATTTAAATTTAAATATTTTGTGTGTTGATAGTTTAAAACATATTTTGTAGTTATATCTAAAAAAAATATTTGTATTTTATTTAAACACATTTCACTTTAAAAATTAATAATTAAAATTGTAAAGTGTTTTAAAATATTTATGATGTTTTTTTTTGTGTGACCCTCGCATCTGCAGGCGCGTTCGTGCGGTTTACTAATTTATGTATGCCTGACAGTCGGCGACGAGGTCAGAAAAGGTGCGCATAGTCCTGACAAAGTTGGCCTCTTCACAAACTTTGCGCACCGCCAACTTTAACTTCAGCTCGTGGTCTATAAATTACAATATGAGCCGTTTGTCGTTTGTCCCGAACCGCGCTGTATCTCTGTATATGTGTGGGCACGCAATAAAACGCCATGAAAATTAAATAAAAAGTGTCACAAAAGTTTTTCACTTGTTCAAGGCAAATACACAAAAGTTGAAGTCGGTGGCCATTGTTTGCTCGCCCAGAAGCTATCGACGTTAACAAAAGGTCCAGTTAAATGGTAGACGCCTAAGTAGTATACACCCAACCTATGAATGTAAATGTGCCTGTGTGTGTGTGTGTGTGTGTGTGTGTAAATGGGCGCATAATGAGCGCGTGACACTCACTTCATTGTGGCCGACATCAGGGCATCGTATTCGGCGTGCGTGGCCTCCTGGACGAAGAGCATGACGGGCTGCAGGACCGCAGCGAGCACCTCGCCATTGTTAATCTCCGATTTGAGCATGGGCCACAGGTTCTGCCACCAGAGTTTCTGCAAAAGGGCACAATAGTTATAAGTATAGCGCCTCTGTAGCTTCTAAGTAGTTGATGGTCTTTCAATTGGTCAGACAATGGCGCTTCCTGCCGTCTGCTCCCTAACCTGCCATCTCCCCCGCCTCTGTCTGCCATGAAAACAAAAGGATTGCTTCGAGGCAACAGTTGTGCAACTGTCATAAAACGGCTCGTAATTTGCAAATTGTTGTTGGCCGTAAAGCGCTCAACTTGACGCCATAAATGATGAATGCGCCGACAAGTACCAAAAATGGCCCGTCGTAAAGCTGGCTACATCCGGTTCCGGGGCGAAGGCTTCTTTTTGGGGAGCCATTTTATTTGTACTTACGCGCGGTATCAGCGGCATGGCCTCTATCAAGGTGGTCTTATAGAACTGTGACTTCTGCTGCGTGTCCTTCATGTTGACCACGTCCAGGAATTTCAGCGCATTAATAGCCGGATCGCTAAAAGATAAAAACACGAAAAAAATCCATAAAAATGCGAATACAAAAAGTCGAAGGCATTTTTGCTTTAATTAGTTTGAAATGTTTCATTGAGTTGATTTCACCGAAATCGCTGGACAAACAACAACCAACACCTCCGTCCTTGTTTACTTAATTTTATCCACCTGCATAACCCTGGCGATATCCATGGAAAATATTTTCTTTATTCCTTTATTACAAATTGGCAATATCCATGAAAAATATTTTCTGTATTCTGGAATCTAAATAAAAAATTTCACAATTTTTTTCTGTATATTTTTCCTCTTAAATCCTTTGTAAAAGCTGTTGATAACATTTTTTTGTTGTTCTTGTTTTTGGTAAAATAAATTAAATCCCTTGAACAATTGCGGTATATATGCAAGGTTAGCATGAAAATAATATCGCACGAATTATGCGAGTTTTAATTGTTTCGCATGCAAAGTTTTTCGCAATTCAAGTGTGAAATATTTATTTAAATGCGTTTTATTGTTATGGTAATATAATTGGCTGCAGCTTAATTACCAAAAAATGTATACTTTTCAATGGCGCGCATTTACTTGGACCAACGATTCGGCCACAGGACATATACCCCCACCCACCCTCCGTCCGTCCCCCGCATGCATTGCTATCGGAGCGTGCAGGCGGCGCAAAAGTTTCGCGCTATTGGATTCCCAGAATTGAAGCATTGCCGTTGCGGGCAATTGAAAAATGGCCATAAAAGTCAGAACCGGTTAAATTATGTGCATTGGCAGATGATATTAAAATTGGTGGCACATTGCGTATGCGCTCCGTTGCACAGAAAGTGCCACTGAAAGAGATGCCACCGCCGCCCAGTTGATTAGCCGTGGGCCACATAATCATCATAAAGACCGCAGCCAGCGCCGAAGCCCACGCAGGAAACTGGGCGAACTGGTTGAGCTTGCGTCCCACTCGAGCTATTTGCGAACGCAGCAAAAAACGCAGAAAACGTTGATAACATTTAAATGAACTTCAAAGTGCCACCAACAAGCGACTTACTGGCTGCCTGGCTGCTTGACTAACTGCCTGAGTTGTGGGCGGCAAACGGGGCGTGTGCTACTCATTTTTGCCAGGCAACCGATTTTGCCAGCACAGCCGTCAGTTGCTTCAGTCGTGACTTTGAGTTTGTCTAAACAAAGCTCAGTGCACAGTGGAGCAAATTAATTTCAATTATATGAATTTTCAGTACAGTAAATATTCAAATTTGTGACTTATATTTTATGATATTTATAGATATTGTATTTCATTAAATTTTTCAAGTCCGTTAAAAATGCGCAAAAAAAGATTTTTACTAAAATTGTAAGAAGTTCTCAACCGTCCGTCATGAATTATCTATATGTAAATAAATTTTTTGTATTTTAATTTGTATATTCTGTATTGAACATATTTTTAATAATGTCCAGCTTTCAATACATTTTAAAATTATCGTGCCATTTTCACACATGCACAGCCCACTGTGCTTTGCTAAGCTAGCATTTTGTGACTTGTGTTTGCAGCCGCCTTTGCTACTCCAGGCAGTGGGAGTGGAACCTCGTCCGTCTGCCTAGCAGCTGCTATCGTCATAAATCCAATGTAACATTCCCCGCGATGTAACAGAACGGAGCGAAACGCTTCGTTCGCTTTCTGCTCACTACTCACAATCAGCTCAAGAGCTTCGCATTGTGTCTTTCAAGCCTGATTACCGTTTTCATTTACCAAACAGACGTAATTAAGGTGTGTCTGTATGTGTGTGTGTGTGTGTGGATGCTGTTTGTGGGTCGTGTCCTTGGTGCGGTAAAAGTAAATGCTTCAATTGAGTTTTAGCTACATGTACAAATTGGTTTAGAGATTGCGTGTCTTGTCTATGTATGTGTGCGTGTGCATGTGTGTGTGGAAGTGTGTGCGTGTTTTTAACAGGTGTCAATTTCATTTGAAACTCAAACAAAAAACTTTTACTAAAACTGCGCAAATTGCTGTCGCTTTTTCTTTTGCTTACTTTGCGTTTAGTTAAAAGTTAATTAATTTGCAGAAGATGCGCGACAAGTCAAGCGTGGGTGTGCTTGAGGGGGGGAGGGGGAGGTAATTCAGCTAGTTGTCTACTCACATAAAGTATTTGATCAGCTGCAGCAACTGTGCGGTTGGACGCGCGGTCGGATCTCGGCTGGCCATGCGCGAAGTCGCCTCCTGCAGCGCAATGGGAAGACGAGGCATCAACTTATGGACATGGTCATCCAGCTGGCAAAAGAAATAGAAAACGAAGAAGAAAACACGTCAAGCTAGATGGTCAAAATAAAGAGAGAAGAAAACTTTGCCACAACATTAGAAGCAACCACTTGAAGTCTAGCTGAATGGGGCCAAAAGTTTTAATGACATGGCCCAAGGCATCTGCAGCAGCATCAGCTTCAGCTTCGGCACCTGGCTGAATAATTAGAGTTTCAAGTGGACTTTTGATTACATTTGCATTTGACAAAGCGTCCAATCTAATTACAGCTAACAAACACAAAACTTTTGCCCAGCCGCACCACCAATTGCCACTTGGCTTTTGGCCAACGGGGGGCCGCAAGCCGAAGCGGTAAATTAATTTAGCCCAGTGACTCTTACCGTTTCCAGTTGCTTCAGATAGTTAGATGTGGAGTTGCCGGCCTGTATGAGTGGCCGTCCATTGTTGTACACCGCACAGATGACCATGCCCAGGGAGAACATATCGCTCAGCAGGCTGCACTTGGAGCTCGTCTGCGTTTCGGGCGCTGGTTTTCAATGGATTGTTATTGAGAACGGATTCGAATCGAGTGTGTGCGTGTGTTTGTGGTTTTATACTCGTTCACGGAATGTGAAGTGTGTATCGGGTTTATACAGAGAAGCTAGAGATTGGCAATATATACTCGTGTATACCCACGTCAGATAAAGTTTTAAGGTTTTTTGATACGATCAAACCATTTATCTGCCAGAGTTTTAAAGTTGGATACATAAATTTTTCATTATAAATGTTTGAATACAAATAATAATAATAATAATAATAATAATAATAATAATAATAATAATAGTAATAATAATACTAATACTAATAATATAACAATAACAATAATAATAAAAATATTAATAATAATAATAACAATAGTTGTAATCATTAAGACCGATTTAATATATTTTTAGCTATTATTATATTGTGAACGAGTAATGCGTAGTCGGTTACGCCCGACTGCGAAATTCCTATTGTTATTTTTTGTAAAATGGAGTTTCTTTATATATTATTGGTTACGCGCTATTTACCCATAAAATCCAGATTGGGCTGTGCCATTTTTGATACCCTGTTGCTCCATGGTGGGCACGGAATTGAGCTATTCAAATCAGTCTCATTCATTCTTTCTGCAGAGCAACAACAACAACAATCACAACAAATATGAATACAGATGGAAAGTGGCCACCCGCATTCGTTTCAAATTGAATGTGCTGAACAGACTCACCCACATATTCCATGCCGGCCAGCTTCCAAATGCCGCGCTTAGTTATTAGTACAGAGGATGGACACACATTTCGATGAATTACGTGACCGGAATAGTGTAAATATGACAAAGCCTCCGTTAGCTGGAAACGGGTAACAGTTACAAAAAAAAAAAGAAGAATAAAATATATAGATATTTATATATTTATTTGCACATTCGCACACGTTGGAATGGAGTTGTTGGGTTTACCTGCAAGAATCCATATTTCAGCTCCATATCCAAGAAATTGTATTCCTTTGCATGCGCCGGCCTCTGCGGCTGTGCCCCGGCTGCTGGCTGCGTCTGTGGCGTTCCGCCACCCGCAGCGGGCGCCACGCTGGCATTCTCATAGGTTTTCGACTCCTGCAAGACAGCGTGGCGCATAAGAATTGGCAGACACGTAGCCACACCCACAACCCACCCAAAAAGCAAAAAAAACAAAAAAAAAGCAAAAAGAGCACTGTTTGTATTTTATGGCAATTGCTTTTTCAATTTTTCTCACATTTCTCCTTTCACCTTTTACCAGCCTCCCAGAGGGTAAAATAACTATGTCATGAAGTCATAAACTTTGCAGACAATGAAGAAATTAAGGTAACATGTGACGGCTGTCAGCTCTTAAAGCGGCTAGAAAATATATAGCTACGCATAACTGGATTTAAGAAAATCAATTCAGGTTTATCATTTATTGACTGTGAACAGATTTTATATGTTATATTGCCAACTGCAATTAAGTTGTTGTTTCTCATTTCCTTCCTTCCTATTTTATATCATATATATCTTGAATACATGTACCTGTATTACATAATATTTCTCTGATTAATGTAGTAGAAGTTGTTATTTTAGCGTATATATTTCGATATATTCAACTATTTTTTCCTTTTTATTTACTATTTGTTTTGTAAAACAATTTGATTTTAACCCATACAATTTTCAATGTAATTTAACTCGATTCGAGTTTTGTTTTCAAATTGAGTTGGATCCCTTTCAGTTATTGTTGTTGTTGTTGTTGTTTGTTGTTGCTTCTGTGTGCACCTCAATAAAGAAAAATATTGTCTGCCAAATTTGAGTTGAGCTAGCATAAAACAAAGCACATAGTAGAAACTACACTATTACTATGAAAATATGTTCGTGTGTGTGTGTTTTTGTCTTTGTGTGTGTGTATCAATTTCTGAACTGTGCAAGCAAACCGAATCATTTTATTGACTCAATCTTCACAGCGTAAACTTTGCCAGCACGCAGTGTAATTCGATTTAGTTATGTGTGTATGGGGGTGTACGGGTGTGTGTGTGGATCTGAGTGTGTGTGTGTTATGCATACCTCACATAGCTGTGTTGCCTGGCACTTGAACCAAAAGCCAAGCTATGCAGTTGACTGGTTGCCATGTTATAGGAAACTTTAGCCGAACGTAAAAAGAACAGCAGCAAATACAACAACAACAACAACAACAACAACAGTGGCTGCAACAACAATAACAACAGCAATTGATTGAAGCAACTGCCAGGAAAAGGCATTGGGCCTAAAAACGACGCCAAATTCACAATGGAGCAGTGGACGACAACGAAAATTGCATATCCTGTCGGTCGGCTGCCCAGCAGAGAAAACTAAACTAAACTAAACTGAACTGAACTGAAGTGAAGTGAAAAGTGAACGGAACTGGGAACTGAAAACCGAAAACTGAAAACTGAAAACTGTGAAGTGAACCAAAAACAAAAACAACTCACATGAAAGGCCAGCACATTTGAAAGGCTGGCAAAAATGGGCTCTGCGGCAAAGGCCAAAGTATCTGCACTCTCCTCGACAGTATGATAGATTTGAAGTATCTGCGGGTAGAAAGAGCAAGGGGGGGATGATAAAAGAACAAACAAACTATAACTAGATTATGGTTATTATGTATATCAGATCGATATGTATAAAGATATAGATATAAAAATAGATATAAATATATATATATAAATATAAATATAGATATAGAAATAGATATAGATATAGATATAAATATAGATATAGATATAGAAATATATAGATTTTAATTGAAATATAGATAAATATTTCATTCTTTTAAATATTTCTTTTTTTACATTTAATTTCCTTAATTTCTTCGGTGATAGATACAACTTACAAGTTACGATTTTGCAACTACTTACATATATATATATAAAGACACCCTTTGTTTTCTCACTCACCCGGGGATGACGAAAGCGTTCCAATGTCTTTACCGAGCTCTTCAGCAGCTCTGTAATGGTCTCCTTGCGGCGCGGCTTGTGCAATTTCTCTGCCACCTTCTTCTCAAATATAAACACCGAACATTCCTATGGAGAGAGAGAGAGGGTTTGGGGGCGAATCCCTTTGCGTTACACTCGAGTGGAATTGAGGAGGGTGTGGGGGTATTGGGATACGGGGTGCTCACCTTGTTGTCACTCTTGCGATATGCATCGTGTATGCGCCAGACGAGCTCCGGCCCAGCACAGGCCACCGGCTTGCCAATCTCGAAATACTGCGTAATGGGATTGCCCTCGGCGACATTCTGCGTGGATGTGGAGGCCGCCACGTTGGCGCTTTTGAACTTGGCGAACATTGTGCCAGCGGGCATACCATCGATTAGCTTTGAGAATACATTCGAGAAGCTGCCCTGGCGCTTGCAATGGGGCACGCTGTTGCTGCTGCTGCCGCCAATTGTTGGTGCCGAGCCACCAGCCCCACTGGCCGCCACGCCCGCCTCGCCGCCCGATCCGCCTGATGCACCGCTGATGGACAAACGTTCGCGCAGCGCAATTCCCAAGCTGCTGGCTGTTGTCGCCGGCGTACTAATCGATCCAATAGAGCTTCTGCTTGCCACACCAGTTGCAACACCGACACCGACACTAGCACCTCCTCCGACACCAGCACCAGCACCAGCTCCTATTCCAGCATTGACACCCGCGCCCACGCCGTTATATCTATCGCATTTCGCAGTCGCCGCGTTGTCGCCGTAGCCATTCACATCGCCAGCGAGCAGACCCGCCGCACCGCCGCTGGAATATTTGCGCGTGTGCGCCGCCTGAGCGGACGAGCTGTTGCCTCCGAGTGCGCTGTGCTGACTTAGCTCGACTATTGTGCTGGCGCTGCGATTGCGCGCGCCTGCCGCATTGCCCACGCCCACGCCGACGCCGACTCCGACTCCGCTGCCAGGAACCACGCCCACTCCCACGCCGACGCCAACGCCAACGCCAACGCCACCGCCACTGCCACTGCCGTAGAGAGCGCCGCCCTGAGCCTGCTGCTGCTGGCCAGCTCTCGCTGGTGAACCCGCTGCCACCGCTGCCGCTGCCACTGCACCACCGCCGGGCGTTATACCAACAGCGCTGCCACTGCGACCGCGTTGCACCTCCTCGACGCTATCCAAACGTGAAAAAATTCTGGCCGCCGTTGTTGCCGTGTTGCTGCCCGCACTGCGCTCCGCCAGCCAACTATCAGCACTTCCGTTTCCGGTCCCAATGCCAGCCGCCAGTTACAGTTCACAATTATCACCCACTGTTTACACCAACAGCCAGCTGTTTTCAACTAAAGCTCAAGCCGCACACCTGAAAAAATAAACAAAAAAGAACGCAAAATTTTCTTTTAATTTCGGTCACCTCACATGCCCCACACGCTGATCCGCTGGCCCGCTGGCGGTGCCGTCGGCGCTGCCACTCGACAAGCATTTCATGCACCCTTTGCCATGCGGTGCAGTGGGGTATATCGGTTAACAAAAGTATATACTAATGAATAGAAAACATTTTTGAATGATAATTTAAAATATATTTTATTATAAAAATTGCTCAGAAAAGTCCTTTAACTTTTTACAAAAATTTTTTAATTTTGTTTTTTTTTTTGGGAAGTTTAAATGTTGTTGTTATCTAAAAAGTGTAGTTGGATTTATTCATTAAATAAGTCAAAATACTTTTGTCTGCCATTGATATTGTAGATATTATTGATATATATTTATATGTAAGGCTTTATATATTTTTCTATTTATTTCTATTTTTATATGAGCCTTTCCTTTAATTTTAATAAATTAATTTAACTTGCTGAAATATTATCGACAAGCCTTTTTTTTATATATATATAATAAGAGTTCTTTTCCTTTCATATAATTTTTTTCGCTGCATTTATTATCCTTTACAGGGTATAGGTGCCTTACAACTCCTTTTTTCATTGTATCCACTTATTTTGCACTGGCAATTAATGCGCTTATTGCCGCTCTGACTTTTATGTTAAATTTATTTTCGTTTTCCATCTCAGTCTTCCGCCAGCTTCACACAAAACTGCACAATTAAAAAGTTAAATGAGCTCGGAGCGCCATTCAATTTGTGTGTGTGTATAAGTATGTGTATAAGTGTGTGTTTGCTGCTGGTTGTGGCTCTTGTTGTTGTTGCCAATGGTTCATAATTTTATGAAAACGAGCTTAAGCGCATTATTTCCTTATTAATTGCTTTAAAAGTAAAAAAATATTTAACGCATTTACATTTCCATTTTCCAATTGGGCCAAATTGAATTCAATGCATCAAAAGTTTCTCACTGCAAATACGTGGCGTAGTTTACTCTCTGCACTCACTGTGTAAACACTCTGAATGAGTGCCCCGCCCCCCCCCCCCCCCCCCCCCCCCCCCCCCCCCCCCCCCCCCCCCCCCCCCCCCCCCCCCCCCCCTTGATGGCCACAAATTGACTTGAAAGGACTTTGCCATCGGCACACGGGCAATGCGAGCATGACCAAAAATAAATTTCATGGCAAACATTAAACTATTTAGTACAAATACTTGGCGCTGCCTTTGGCGTAAAGTCTCATTTTACTTCATGGCCATCTAAATAAAATATGAGACATCAGCTTGCTACCAGAACGCCTAAAAGCATTCAGGCAGACAGACGGACAGACAGCGGAGGGGAGACAAGACACAAGTTACTAGGTCAGCATTTGAAGCTTAAAGCCGGAACCAATGAACATAAGTAGAAATGTGGCTTAAATATTTATGCGCCATAAGAGAGTGTTGAACTTCAAACGTTGAATCAATAAAACCACCACGTATATGCACGTAGATTTCATCTGCATAAAGTTTAGTACAGCTGGTAAACTCGAATACCAATTGGTTTTACATAAACTCCACTTGAGCTCTTAGAAATTTAAATTTTATTATTAAGTTTATGATTACGCTTAGATTAAAAGTTCAACAAACTTTACTCAGCGCCAAAAAATCTAGAGTTTTGTATTCAAATCTTGTGCAAAGTTTGGGCAGGAAACGGTAAAAGTTAACATTTTTCAACCTTTCTAAACGTATTCCAAATTTCAGTAGAAATGTTTAAAAACTGATAACCTTTTTATATATAGAAAAAAAATTAGCTCACCTATAGTAAGCTCAACACATATATATTGATAGATTTATCTAAAAAGTTATCAAAACAACCCGAAAAATCGCTGCATTTAATCTAAGACCTTGGTTCGTGTTTTTTTGTTTCAAATTAAACTTTTTGCTTAAAAGGTCAGTTTTGTAGCGCTCTCAAAATAGGAAAAACTTTTTATCGCTTACTCGTGCTTTACTCTTAAAACAAACTTTAACAAGGTTGCAACAGTGCAATTTACAGGCTAAAATAAATAAAAGGTCACAAACAAACTAAGCTAAACGTATTTTTATAATTGCAGTGCATATATATTTGCATATATATGTATTATATTTACCAGATGTTTTTTCTAATTAATTCAAAAGTAAACTTTTTTCAAATGCTAAACTTTAATTAAAGTATATAAAATTAAAATACAAACTGTCGCATCCAATTAAAATTCATGGCCCCAAACCAGGCTGATAAACAGAAAAATTCAAGTCCTTTTTTGTTTTGATTTCAGCAAAAACTGACAAATTAACGCTCTTAAGTCATGTTCAGCCATCGCAGCAGGTCTTTAATCAGCCTTTAAAGGAATAAATATTTACATAGGCTCACAGCTGTGAGAAATCATCATGAACATGATCATTATGATGACAAGTAGCTAATAAATATCAATGCCAAAATTAGCGTAAATTCAGGTTTAAATCGGAATTTGAATTTTATAAATGCGGCCACGTAACAAATCGGGACGCGAAATTCGAACAGCTCCTGGGCACGTAGCCATGGTAAGAAGAGCCGTACGGTAACAGGGAGACAGGGTCACTTTTATTGATTTGCAGGCACACACAAACACACACACATATACATATACACATACACACATACAAAGCAACAGCCGAAATTAAATGATGAAAGCGAAATGTTAACAAAACTGAACGAACGAAAGTGAAAGGCACACAGCGCGAAAATTATTTTCGTTGTTATTGTGTGCGATGTCATTGTTGTTGTTGTTGTTGTTATTGTTGCTGCTGCTGTTGTTATATTTGACAATTTGGCATATAGAAATACACCCACACACACACACACGCACATGTTTCATATAATGTGTATCTAATGCTTTGTGAGTTTAATATTTTTAGCTTAAGGCCAAACGAAGATAGGCAGCAGCAAAGGCAACAACAACAACAAATGCTGAACGTTGCTTAGCGCTAACTGAAGACAAACAGACGACACACACACAGAGAATACACACACACACCACCACACACCACATGCACACACAAACATCACATAGAACACACGCTGAGACAGGCCAAAATAAACGTAGACTAAAGCACACACACACACACATCGATGTCTCAATTAAAAAAAAGTGATGGTCGTTCTAGCCACACACACACACACACACGCACACCCACAAGCAAACAGACGACCGTTAAAAACAACAGCTGTCGTAGTGTGCGAGCCAGTCTGGCACATGTTTTGTTTGCCTTTGCCTCATTTATTGTGCGCCTGGCAAAAAGGACAAAAAGAGCGCCTGATAAACGGTCGACGCTGTCGCTCTGCTTCTTATAAGCCGCACACAGGATCACAACACATACTGCATACGAGAGGCAGTCGTGCAGCTTATAGTACACTATAGAATAATCTCTGAAATAAAGGTAGCATGATTTACACATGAATCTCAGACCGTCCTAGAAAGTAAGTGAACTGAAAAATAAAAACATTTTACACAGTACAATTTTCAGTTAAAATGAACTTGATCTCACATTTCAGATTCTGCTCAAAGCATATAAAATATAATTCATATAAAATTCAATTTTAATATTTCATTCAGTTGAAATCATGTTTAATATTTCATTAAATCTTTAAATCTCAGAAACTATCTGACCCAATATTCTTAAATTTAATTTACAAACATCGTGTCTTTTATAGCTTTGACATATTGTTAAATGTGTATGTAAAGTTGCCTTAAAGTCCAACATCCCAATAGTTATAAGGTCACATGTATGTCTAGTCCTAATGGCCAATTAACCTTAATCAAACACACATAAACACACCATAAAAATTACTTGCACGTACACTTAAACACGGTTAAAGGTCTCTACAAAAAGTTCCAACTTAAAAACACAGAAATTTCTTAGTTAGAAAATGTAATTGTTTTATGTGTTGAAAGAAATTATTTCACAGTACAGAAAAAATAACTCCCTAGGCATAAAACCAACCTGGCTATAACTAAAATCAATTTGAAAGCTAAAGCGCCTAAAAATTATATACAAACAGGTTAAATTATGTTTAATATGCAAAGCGCATTTAATATTTGATAAAAATCCGTTGAAGGCACATAAATAAATGTAAGCCCCAGTCAAAGAAACGACCCTCGTTCAGCACACACACACACACACAGCCCTCTGCACATATGTATTTGTGACTTTTATATGCGCTTAACGCGCACAATAAGCAGTCATAAGCATAACAAATGCACAAAGGGGCAAAAATAGTTCATGGCATGAGGTGCATTCGGTTTGAATTTTTGCTTTTTCGCTTTCGAGCTGTCAGCGGGTATTGCGTATACGCAGCGTGTGCCACAGCCGAGCTGCTGCATTGTTAATTAACTGCTCAAGAGCGTTTCGCCTGAGTTGGCGATTGTCAAATCGGGCTCGCACGCATTGTCATCTGTTTGCGGTTTACTTAATATAATATAATTGATGAGGGTTCTTCGGCGAGCACATGTCAAGACGTGTAGGCAGTTAGACATTTCGACATTTGGCCAAAATACGTAGTCCGGATAGTTGGGTTTCTGATAGTTAAGACAGCGTCGCTACAAGCCACAAACGACCTCAAAGGGACTGCGGGGCACATTTGCATATTACGCATACGCCACTTGAAACGTGCCACAACGCGCGCTTTGTCTCTCTGCCTGTCTGTCTGTCTGTCTGTCTGCGGGTGGCTCTTTATCTGAGTGCGGCTCGGGGGATGCCTTTGACCTGGTTGTCGGCTGTCGGCACTGTCATTGCTGTATTACGGCTGCTTAATTAAATCTTTTGCGTAATTTGTTTAGTTATCCCCCGTAGTATGCACTTGAAAATTGAATGGCAATCGCTTTGTGTCTGTGTATATTCGAATATGTGTGCAGGTATGCGTGTGTGTGTGTGGGCCAAACAAAAGCGGCTCGAGTACTCGCTCAAGTGTTGCAGTCGAGGCGCTGCCATAATTGGATTGCTTCTAACTGCACTGAACGGCAACAACAATCGTGGCTTAATTATGGCCCGCCCCAAAGGCCTCTAAATTATTTGCCATGCCGTGTGCGAAATAAATGAAATTAGCCACAACAAAGAGCCGCGCAAATGCGGCTTAAAGCAAAGCTAATTATGGTAACCACATGCAGGCAATCGTGCAACAGGCTAAACGCAACTAAAACTGAAACTACGTTAACAACACTAAGCACTGTCGCGCTGGCTGTTAGTCGACCATCTTAGCCAAGTATTAGACAACTCTTCCGCGCGCGTGCCCACAATCTGCTTAGCTGTGCGGCTTAATTGCCTGGCAATATGCGTCAATTTCCACTTCGTTCGCACCAGTGGTTCAGTGGCTCAGTGGCACAGTGGCTCAGTGGTTCAGTGTCTTAATACGTTTGCCTGTGTCTGCGCATGGTATTCAATTTTCAATAAGTGCTGCCGCTCTTGGCTCATCCGCGTATACTTAACGGCTTAAACGGCAACTCAATATCACGGCCCGGGTCACGCCCCGATTTTATCGGGTAAGGTGCGTCATGCTCAAGTCGCTGCTTTTATGAATCTGAAGCAACTGAATGTCGTGCATAAAATTTAATTTAATTACTTATTAGTGCACACGCTATATGAATTTCAATTTGGTTAAGCATATGGTGCAAATTATATTAATTATTACAGCTGAATAAAAGCGGCACTAAACACATCTTAACTTTTGTTTAAGCTGTGACAGCTGAATGATGAAATTATTTTTAAGAAAACATTTGATTTGAATTTTACTTTGTAATTTAATATGGGTTTCGTAGTTGAAGTATAAAATTTACGATATTTATTTTGTCTGTCTTTTAAAGTTTTATCACTTGTTTGCCTAGAATATTAAACATTTAAAAAACCCTCATTGTTTAGCTTAAAAATATGAGAAAAGATAAAAATTTACTTAAAATATGCATTCGAAATATTTGAAAAGATTACTTATTCAAGACTAAATCTACTAAAATAACCTTCAGGAAAAAACTAATCAAAGTCTAGGAAAATTAAATTTGCAATGCATTTTAAAAATATTCTTCTAGAAAATGCAATCAGCTTAAATAAGCGGATTTTAAGCACTTCTATTGTATACTTTGTTCGTATATTTTAAAAGCACTTTAAAAACAAGCCACATAAATTGAACGCGCACTCCAAATTGGTTGCATGCCACAAGAGCGCCGCAATTGCTGCCACGTCATATTTCTAATTCATTAGCTGGTTGCGCATAGAAATGTTGTCTGTGGTTTGCTATTGGAATTTCACATGGCAAATATTTAATTTAATATTATGTAGACTGTAGACGAATACAAACGCAAATTATTGCAGCTGTCTAATTGAACATGCCAAAAATGTGGCAAATACATTTTTGCAACAGGCAATTAACACAAACTATAGGACAGATAATTTGTTGCATTTGTAGGTGGCACCGCATTAAAGGGGCAGCAATCGGACAAAGGACATGTGAATACAGGGTGTGCCCTCGGGTGTTGTAAAAGCATTTGCATACGAGGGATTTGGAAAACATTTTCAGAAAATTTGAGAGGACCTTTCAAGGTCATCGATGGGCACAAACAGGTTGTAAATAGCGGACAGAAAAGGCCCAAAACGAATTTATAATTCGATTGGCTTCTCGACACGTGCATGGCCAGGAATTTATGGAATTTGTTGACAAATATATTCCGTACAATGTGACATTCAACGCCCTGCAAGACTACAAACAAGTCACAATATTGTGGCATGTGGCACTTGCAGCACAGAACAAAGTTTGTCGTCTAGTTGGAACTCAATTATATGCATAAATGTGCAATGCCACACACACACAAACACACACTAACAGCAAGGAAACTTACAACCACAAATGCCACAAAAACAACAAAGTCATTCACATACAAACACAGAACAAAGAACCCAACTTGGTTGGCAGTAAAGTTTTGCCTGCCCTCAAAATGACTTAATGCTTAATGCCATTTAGGGCAGCACTGGAAATTATTTTAAATTGCCGCCCCGCCCCTTTTGGCCCACTTTTCGGCTTTGCCTGGCTGTGCCTTTGGTTGTTGGCCTGGCAAAGGGATTTACAAATTATGCCATCGCACAGCTCACTTTTTGCTCAACTTAAAATAAAACACAATTTAGCGACACTCTACAACAGCAGCAGCAACAGCAAAAGCAGCAGCAGCCAAACACAAGAGTTATTTAAAATCGCTTAAAATTGGCAACATGTTCAAGTTTTCCGGGCATAATGCGACGCTCTCTTGCTTCCGCTTTCTCGCTCTTTCCCGCCCGCTCTCTCAGTTTTTCGCATGGCAGCTTTTGATTTCGCGAATTTTGCAGCAACAATTTGCATAAGTTTTGTCTGAGTTTTGCGCAGCAACAACAACAAGAAGCTGAAACAACTACTGCAGCAGCAACAAGCTGCGAAACACGTAAAAAAAACTGCATAAAATTCAATATAAAAAATCTTCTCATTTGCTTTTTTTTTTTGCACCAGCCGAACTGTTGGTCAAACGAGATAGCTGAGTAAAGGAGAGCGCAGAAAAACGATTTTCCAACAATTTGTTTTTCTTTATCATTATATTTATTGAGACCTGCTTCTAAAGCACTTCGAAGTGTTTTCACTTTGACGTTGTTAACCAACTGAACTATGCAACATTTTTTTTATGATTTATGGAACTTGGAAAATGTCTAAAAACCAAGATGAAAATTACGTTTTCGATATTTAAATAAATAATTTATGGCCTTGAAGTAAGAGTTTATTGAACCAGCGCATTTACACTTCAAAACACAAAATTCTGTTCAGGTCATTACATTGTATTTGAATTATTCATGTCATGATTAGTAATTTATAACAAGAAAATATGCCCAAATTTCATTACACTTACACAAAAGCTATAGAAGCTACTGATGCATATGTGTATCGAATTACAGATTAATTAATAATAGGACGATTACCTGGAAGAAAACGTCATGAAGGCAAAACGAGTTCTTGAGAAAGTTGCATGAATTAAAGATGAGTTGATCAATTCAATACAAATTACTTGCAATAACATTTCTATAAAATTCGTAGTAAATATTTTCAAATTATTTCAAGCGGATTCTTTGCACAAATTCCAAACTATAAATTACTGTGAATTAAAAATAAAACTGCAATTAATTGTAGAGCATAAATTGGCTTAAAGCTCTCAGTCAACAATGACAGATGCTTTTAATTTAATTAAATCGCTACTTAATAAACCAATGAAAAACATGTTTTTATTATATTTAATATAATAAATAAATTTTTTTGTATTTTTGCTTTCGTTGCATGCCTCACCTGAACCATACGACGTATACGTGATATCTGTCACTTTTAAAACGTATTCAGCGAACTGTAAAAAAATGTGATTTTAAAAATAAAACAAAATCAATTTTCAATGAAACACTAGCTGACATGTCCCTATGTATTTTGCGGCACATATTTTGTTCAGTTTGAGTTTTTAAAATTATATGCACTCAAAATCAGCCATGAAATCAATTTTTAACACTTAATAATGAAGACGCATGAACAGTTAATGGCACATTAACGCTTATGAGTTTGCCAGCGGCAATGTCTCAGCTGTCGCTGGCTGAGTATCTAAGTATCCATTGCTGCCATTATAATGGCCCACAAAGAAGGTAACAACGGCGACACTTTTACATTAATTAAACGCGTTTTTATATGCAACAAACACACGCATAGATGATGCCAGCCGTGTATGTGTTAGTGTATGTGTGTGTTTGAGCTTTACCAGGTGTATACATCATACGTGCGTGTTATACCCCATATAAGTATACCTGTGTGTATATTTTCGGACCGTTCGTGGCGTGGATTTTGCTTGTTAAACGCGTTTTAAATTCTCGCACGTTCGCACGCAGTGAAGTCCCCAAACAGACTGAGGGCCGCGACTTACGCTCGGATGCGAACTCGGTCTCTGTCTCGGATTCCGGCGCGAAGCAACAGCTAGCAAATGTCCCAAAAATCGAGCATAAGAATGCCCCAAACTGTTGCGCGCAGGGGCCAAAAGCCAGCGACCGAATCCCAGGCCCGGCTGCGGCTGTTCTAAATCCCCGCACGGCGCAGGCGCCAGAAAACGAAGGGGCAACGCTTTGGCCAATTGGGGGCCCAGTTGTCAAACAGCTGAGAAGCAACAGTTTGTTGTTTGGCGGGGCGCTGGTGGTGGGTGGTGCAAGGACAAATAGGCAAGGACTGTCAGCCAGCCGGTTAGCCAGAAGTGGGTCTCTCAGTCAATGTCGTGTCACACACACACGCAAAAGGGGGTCACGAAGATTGCAGCTGATTTGACATTACCGCTTGTTGCTTCTTGCCTTCTTCTAACCGGACCGAAATCCGCTCCTGCTATTGCCGCACGGGTAATTTCGTGTCCTTGCCCGCCGTCTGCTGCAATTAGTACGCACAGCAACAGCATTTACGCCATTTTATTATGCACATTAAACCGCCCAGGTGACCAGGTGACCTGATCAATTCGAATTTAATTAGTTTGCCCATTTTTATGGCCCATTTTTATTATCATAAGTATGTACAGCATTCATTTAATGCTCAACAAGCGATCATTATTGGTGCATCGATTTTCTGTTTAGCTGCAACAATCGCTTTATTTTTAGCCAGCATCCGGTAATCCTCGCCAATTAGGCTTAAGTGTTTGCCACCCCATCGAAACACAAAACTGTACAAAAACTGTGCGTGCAGCTACATAAATATAAATAATTCCCTGGCGAGGACAAGTTTATGGTTTCTAGGCAGACATAAAAAAAAACTTGTCTAAATACAAACAACTAAGTTCTGAGAACAGTTTATAGCAATTATGATTGGCTTAATACCTTGTTAAAAATGTTAGAAACAGGATATAGAAAAGGCAAGCTACTCTTTGCAACAATCAGAAATAGAAATAGCTTCTTAATATTACCTTATAGCATTTAATTGGCGCAGCATGATAAAGTAATAGTTATATCCTACACGCCAGGACTCAAATTTCTCGCATAGTTTAATAGTTACCGACGCCAAGAAAGAGCTAAAAATATTATGAAGGCTAAATACAGAGTCATATCTCAGGCGTCAGCAGCAGCAACAACAGCAACAGCTAAAGAAGAATCCGTGTTTTTGCATTGTATCTCGTTTCTTTATAAATAAAGCCAGCAGCGATGCAGCATAAAACGTTTGGAACGCGAACCCTCCCATCCCAGACGGCATTTGCTAGAATAGGTAACTGCATATTTGTGCTGCCTGCTGTGCGGAGTTTATTATATAGTACAGGGAACAGATTTACAAGCCTACAGAAATAGTAAAATATGCGGCAGATATCGTACGCAAATATTTCATAAACATGTAGAAAAAGAAAAATTCCATTATAAGAATTTTTAAACTAGTTAGCATATTGATAAGTTTATATTATAGCCATCTTGATTTAAATATTCTCAGATATTCACTGTTAAACTTTTGCTTAGTTTTATTTACAGCTCAGTTTAGTGGTATTTAAAAGTCGAGCACCTGCTCAAAACAGCTTCTACCCATTTAATAAATATTTTTCTTTGCTTTGCTGCTTTTCTGCAGGGCTTCCCCCTTCGGCGCTTGCATCAGTTTTCAAAGCCAGCCAGGCAACTTGAAATTGAAAACACACACGCACATATGGCGTATATATGTGTTTGTACACAATTGCTAATAATTTCGAACGATGCGATATCTGTTTATTTTCTTGCTCGGCCGGGGCAAATAGCAATTTGAATTGGCAACAAACTAAGCGACAAATAAACAAACACAATATTTCCAGTGGCAATTCCAAATGTTATTGAGCATAAAATAAGCGTTTGTGTTTTTAGTGCAGCGGTTGCCCACTCGATGGTTATGAATTTTTTATGCATTTTAAACAGAAATCAAAACCAAAATGAAAGCGTTGAGTAAATATTATGCGCATTTATACATTTCATCAACATTGGCGATAACAGCAAAAAAAATCATTTCCGTTTCCGTTGCGCCTACAGAAACAAGTCATGCCTGAAATTTTACAACAATTTTATGTGCTTTCGCTCGCTCGTCCGGCCAGCCAGTTTCCACCTCACCTGCGGCCCCGCCCACGCCCTGTTTGCCCCTTTGGACAATTTAATTACAAATTGAGTCACCAGCACTTGAGGACTGAATCTAAGCCGGGTGTACCTGCGTCAGCGATCCGAAGTAGCTGCTCCAAAGGGAAAACTTTGTCCACGACGAGGCGAAAAACAATTCAAAACTTTTGAAACTTGACATTGGAAACGCTTCTTGATTTAAGTTTAAGCAAACCAAGTTATAGTGGTATTCATTGTAAGTTATCCAAAGCATACCTATATCAAATAAACTTTCATAAACTTAATTTGATATAATGCCTTGTATTTCTAAATAGCCAATAAGAATCATAATACCTATCAAAATCTGTTCGTTCTGTTTGACCAAGCTATGAGATTGAATTAGTTATGATAGTTTAAAATTTAGAATGGGAAAAGAATTTACTAAGGATATTTTTGTAATAAATCAATAATCAATAATAATCAAAACTAATTGTTTTAATAGATTGCAATAAAAATTCACCCGCCTTCATTTGCAAAGCAAAAATTTTTCAATAATAGTCCTGTGAATTTGACTAAACAATCTCTAATGATACCTGCAGCTATTTATGCTATTCAATGGCTTAAACCGTTGCAAGTTTGGGCAGCATGCAAAATTGTTAAACAACAGTTTGTAACAATAATCTTGGCACTTGACACAATCCACAGATTTACCAGATGAGCAAAGCTCAAATTTCGGATTAATTTCTAGTCTTGACGTGTACACAAACTAAATTGACCAAGTGTCCTGCTCGACATTGTTTTTGGGAGGCCAATTAGCTTTTGGGAAATTTCATGCACAACACACAGCAACAACCACAACAACAACAAGCGTAACTATGACTTGGCTATGACAATGAGCCATGTGTGCCATAATAGGATCTGGCAAGAGGTGTGTGGAGCGAGGCGGGGGCGACAAAGTCATTTTAGACTAGCATAGACAAAATGGCTAATACAAACATGAAAGTTAATTAAAGCGAAACTCGAACGACATGAATTTATATGGACTAATAATATGGCCACTGGCTACACACACACACACTCACACGCACACTCCCACACACACACATGTGGAAATGGACATGTGGCTTACGCTTCGCTTATTAGCGGGCCATAATTAAAACTGACAACTAAATTAGTTTGCGCCGCGTTGTAGAAGAAAAATAACACAAAATTCCAACGATCTGAAGATGTTTAGTTAAATTTGTATCAGCTGCAAGGCTTTAACAATGGGCCGGAAGTGTTGAGGGGCTGCCGGGTTTCCGGCTCTTCCGCCGGGCTTTTGGGTTTCGCACCTGACTCTCACTGCGTACGCTGCGTTCTGTCAGTTTTTGGCCATGTTTTATTCATGCGCCTATTAACTGATTTTATCACGCAACAAATATGCACTACGGGGCGTATGCATAATAAATGCTACCACCAGGCCATTGTTGGCTCCGCTGCCGAACAGCTGCAACTGTTGGTGCTGCTGGTGCTGAATTTGAATCTCTGCCGCAATCTTTGGCGCATTTTATGCGCTCGCTTCTTATGTTCTGGCGCATTTTTATGACCTTGTTTATCCTTGTCACATGGCAGCGTCTTTAAAATCGGCCACAACTTTGATGAACTCGTAAAAAAAAAATGAAAAGAAAGCGAATCTGGCGAAAAACTGAAAAGTGCCCCTAATAACAGGCAGACAGAGTGGCATCTACCCGTGCTGCGGCGAGGGGCGTGGCAGCATGTAGGCGGTCACGATTGACAGGCTGCCTGGCTGGCTTGCATGAATGAGCGCATAAATTCCAAAGTGATTGTCAGGAAAAGCGTCGGAGAGAAATTAATGATGACTTTTATACGCGAGTAATTCGTGGCATTTTCATAATAAACCTACGCACACAAAGTCACACACATATACACACACACACACACGCACAACCGCACACACATAGGTGGCCATAATTTGATTCATAAGAAGCGTATGAAAATGTGCAAAAGAAATTATTTTTGTGAACGCATGCAGGAAATATTTGATATATATTAGTAAGGGACAGCAAAAAGGGGGCTTGAAGCACACAAACAGACCCAGCCACACACACGCACACACACACGCTCGCATTAAGTCAGCTTGTGTGCGTGGGTGAATTTGAAAAAGCTTTTTTATGCTCGTTTTCATTCATTCTGATTTTTATACCGATTTAAGTCTGTTTAACAGCCGTCATACAATTTATAACGCATAATAAGACAATCGGACGAAACAAATGCGCCCACACACACACACACACACACACGCAGAGCTCGGTCTTTCACAGAAGGAAAAAAATAAGAGGATAACAAAAATTGACAAATTTACTTGGAGCAACTTGTCCAGGTTGGCAGCTTCTTAGAGGTGGCCAAGAAAAGTTGTCCAAGTATTTGTCACGAAAGTTTTCGCAAAACTAAAAGCCAAAACCAAAAGAAAAGGCCCAAGTGAGAAATGTGACAACTGCAGCGCAATTTGTCTTAGTGGACATAGCCAACTGGATTGGCTGAGGATTCTATGGAGAGCCACAGCTTGCGGTTAAGAATAAGCTATTGCAAATTCCAAAGGATTTATAGTTTTCATGATGTTTATTTAATATTTGCATTCTCGTTTTTATTGTTTTGGTTTTTGTTTATTTATCTTTGTCTTTTAACCCAGCTTAACATTGTGCTAAGAGCAGAACGAACTGATTGGATTTCTGGGAAAAGGCATGCTATAACATTTCAGCAGCAGTCAGAAAATTCCATGAATTATAAATTAAATGCGGATTATCAACTTAATACCTGGTCGGAAGCAACGCTTTGGTTTACTTAAAACATAGGCAGACATGAATTGACGTTCATTGTTTCACTATTGTTACAAAAAGCCTATAAAATGGAGATTTAAAAAAAAAATTACAAAAAAATACACAAAAAAACCGTATAACAATATATAAAAAAGTTATCTATAAAATGTAAATAAATTCAATAAAACTTTATTTAAATGTAAATCTATTTCTGGCGAAAACAAAACATTGCCGTTTTTATTTACATATTTGTATCATTTTGTTAGAAATCATGCTGTTTGATATATGTTTAGGTTATTTAAACTACTCTAAACGTTTCTATTTGGCTTATGAATAATCCTGTTTGATTAGCACATTCTTAGAAAACAAATACACATAATTTAATAGAGCTAAAAGATTAAATGCGTATTGATTCAGATCACGATTCACTTAACTTGCATAAATTAGTCCCTTTTTATTTTGCTGTTGAGGTCCTCGTCACAAACTCACCAAAGTGCAATCAGAGGCAAATTGAAAATTCAATTTTCGTTAATCGGCTTTGGCTAACCTCACGGCATGCCACGCCCAAGGGGATGAACAGTAGCACACACACACACATACCGCACACCAACTGAAACTGAAGCAAAACCTGCGAAATATGCGAATAAATGATTTTCATATTTCAAATTTTTACTTGCACCACGTCATGTTTGGTTTTTGCGGTTGCAGCTGTGTCAAATTGTTGAACTACGACACGACCAATAAAATATATGTCGTGGTAGATTACATATGCGCATATATGTATGTATCTATCTATCTATCTCTCCTGTGTGTATCTGCAGTTGAACCACCTACCTAGCGAGTACCCGAGCTGATGCTCTATAAAAGATTAAAAAGGTTAGACATAGTTTGAAAAAAAAGTTAGCTATTGAACCCAGACAAAGCTGGTGAGTTATGCAGAATACCTTTTGCGAGGGCATAAAAATGCATTTGCCAAGGTTGAAAATCTGTTGACGCGACCCCTGGCAAAAGGGTTTATGGCACTGCCCGAATGTTAGGCATTGATTTTGGCCAACAGTATTTTACGACCTCATATGCCGGGGGGGCAGACGGAAAAATGGAAAAGCTGTCTCAAGGTCATGTACGTATGTATGTGTGCACAGTTTTGCAGCTGCTAACGAGAATTGCGTCTGGTGCCCTTTTCTATTTAGAACGTATACTGAACTTTTAATTAGTTCTCTGGCTGAACAACACACCGGAAATTAAGCGAGTGAACTGTGCAACGTTTGTATTTTCTTTTGGCAGTCAAACACCCACACACACACACACGCACACCCTTTTGCAGTGGCTGTGTTCGCTTTTTGTGCGCCTCCTGCTAGGCTACACTTGAATAAAAGCGTAATTATGTTAAGAGCAGCAGCGGGGGCAACGCCGGAGGCAGTTGATGCTGATGCTGATGCTGATTCCCGTTGCCTGGCAACTGGCTCAAACAGCAGCATGACCCTTTTTTTAACATTTCAATAGCTGTGTGCGTGTGTATTTGTGCGCAAAAGTTGGCCATTAATTAGTGTTTGTTTGAAAGCGAAGGAGCAAAAAATATTGAAATGCATTTTTCATGGCCAGCTGCATTCGCTGGCTGCTGCTGCTGCACTTAATGCGTGCTCCGTGCCGCAGTTGTTTATCCCTTGGAAAAATGCATAAAAATTCCGCACATGCAAATTCAGTTGCATTCCGCTCTGTCACGGGCAACATCTGCACTTAAGCAACAGCAACAGCAACAACAACTTGCATATTACATGGCCCGCAGCTGCAACAGACTCCGGCCCACACACAATCCTGGGCAGCAACAACTTTTAAAATGTTTCGGCCACGTCGTTTGCTTCGCACTTTGCTGCTGTCATTTTGGCTGGCAAACCGGTCTGGTCTGCATTATTTACAAACTTGCAACAGTGGCAGCCATTTCTGCAGCCCCGCCTCCTCCACGGCTGTCATATCGTAAATTTTGGGCTATAAAACTGCAAAAATTTCAACACACTATTTGCACGCTCCTAAAAGGTTCACATGCTCTCGACTAATTAGAGTCACGCAAGCCTTCGTTCAGCGCTTTAATTCAATTTCCGCTTTGATGCGCTTTTGTTTGTGCCCCTAGATACCCGGAAATTAGTTTCGTTTGTGCTGCGCTGTGTTGCCTCACACCTTTCATTTTGGTATTTAAAAGAAAAGCAAGTAAGAACGTTGCAGTCGGATGTAACCAACTGAGCAATACTCACTCACAAAGTAATATAAACCAAAACAAGTACCTAATCATTATTTAAAACAGCTTGCTTGAAATGTCAGTGTAAAAAAATAATATTAAAATATGTGTTTTCTATAATGCAGAGTTTATTTTAAATGTAGAATCAATCTGGATGACAAATCATGATCAAATTGGCATCAAACATGAAAATCGGTTCAGTTTTGACAAAGTTGTGGGAGTTTAAAATTTGGCTCCGAAAACTCTATTCAACATTTTCGTACATTTTAATTGAATTCAACTTAATTGAAATTCACCTTAAAAATAGCTACATTTTATTTGAAATTTTCCAGCCTTTGCTTTATTTGTATAGTTCTATGTATCTGCACTTTACTGTAATTGAAAATAACCCAAACACCGCTTTTCAAAATGTTTACCACAAATTGTTTCCACAGCCTCAATCTCAATCTCAAACGCAGTATGCAAAATCAAGAGCTCTCATCTAATTTCTTTGGTAACCGCACGAAATAAGCTCAGTTTTATTTAGCTCACTTTTACACAATACTAATGAATTGGTTTACCACTTTGAGTGTGTTTTTGCATACAATGCGAATGGTTCGAGTGTATTCGCTTTTGTCTGTAGCATATTCAATTCTGTGGCATCTTTTGCCTATTGTGAGATGACAATTTGTGTCAGACCTCAAATAGACGACACTGTGCAAAAGCGGACACATTTGATATTAGCCCCATGACATTTCTCAAGTTAACTCGACTAACACAGACACACACACACGCACACGCACACTCACATATATATACACACTAACACAGGGACTTATTGAAAGGCATAGATTGAGTTTGGGCTTGTTAAAGTAAAATAACAATTCCTAGAATTACAATAAAAATCACAGCAACAGCTTTTGGCATTACCCTTTTGCCTTAGCCGCATCAACCTCAACCGCGCCCCGCTCAAGCCCCTCCCGCTGACAGCCACTTGATGCTGTTGCTGACTTCACGCTCTCTGCGCTGGTTTCGGTCTGTTGCTTTTGGCCTGAAGTTGTTCTTGGAGCTGGCATTTGTCCTGGTTCAATTCTATTGCTGGCCTCCTCACACCAACTTAATACAAGAAGATTAAATGTCCTGTCGCAGCAGGCTTAAGCGCTAAGCTCAGGACTTGCTGCGCCGCTGTACGTTGCCATTATGCCGTGTCCGTGTCCGTGTCCAAGCCCTCACCCGCGTGTGTGTGTGTGTGTGTGTGTGTATGGGAGTGTGTGTGTGCGTGTGCCAGAGGGAGTTGCTTTTTCTGTGTTTGTGTTGCTGTTTTGTGTTTGTATTTTTGTGTTTGTATTTGTACTTGTTGTACTCTGTTCATAAAGTGCTAAAGAGTATATTGGGTTTTTTTACAAACTTACACATCAGCAAATCGTAAAAAAAACTTTAAATGTTCAAAAAATTACAGCTTGAATTTGCAGTCTTAAATTCATCTATGTTTAATAATCGAGAAGAACTTTTTACTCGTTTCAAGCTTGAAAAAACAGTTTTAACAGAGTATGGCGCAATTGTTTACGACCGATTGCAATGTCACTTGCTCTTGCACTTGCTGGCACAATGCTGTAGCAAAAACCGTTTTCCTTTCTTTTTTTTCGTATTTTATTATTATTTCTGTAGTCAAGTGAAAAGTTGAGCTGCTGTCTTCGACTTCCTCTAGCCATCTTCACAATGCGCCTCAATCACCGCCTCAGTTTGTAAATCAAAATAAACATTGCTTTTTGGTTGCCTTTGTTGCTTATAATGGCGGCACACTCGCCACACACACACACACAGAAACACCAAAGCAACAGACACTCAAGAGTGCTGACGTCTGCACTTTTGTGTGTTGCGAGGGCGGTTTAATCAGACCTTGAAACTAATTTCAAATGTTTATTTTAATTTGAAAATCTGGAACTGTAATTTATTTACAATTTTTTATCTAAAAATGATTTATCAGACTAAACATAATAATAAAAAAAAGAAATGTTTTTAAGCATTACAAATATCTACACCATTTATTCTGTAGGAGTGCAATTTCCTAATTTAATATTGAACAAATATTGTAAAATTAATCATTTTATAAATCACGAACGCTAATAAATAAATAAATAATAAAGGCGAGGGGTTTAAAAAGTAGCTGCCTACTTTATGTTTTATTTATTTAATTTCGCACAGGGTATATGGTTTGATTTGTTCACTCTCTAGATTTTTCTGTATTTAACGAGTCCCTGGCTGACTGGCTTTTGTGGCCAGCTGTCAAGTGCGTCCCGGCGCCTGAATGTATGCAATTTAATTTATTTCTCTGCTTCAATATGTGAACAGACAGACATTCAGCTGTAGGCATATGCGCTGCTCTTTTCCATCGCCATCCTCCACTTGACATGGCCTCTTTTTAAATTTCATTAAAGCACACATTTTGCCTGAGGCGCTAAGATTACATAATTAATTTGCAACCGGGCTATGGCAATTAATTAAATGTCTCATTTAATAACGCTTTGTTGGGCAATTTTTTCACAAATGACTAAAAAGCACAACAACAGAGGCACACACACGCGCACACACATACACCGTGTCATTAAAATTTTACGCATTTTACGCATACGCCGCACGCTGATTTATTTTTAACCTCAAAGCGTCATTCACTATAAAGATATATTTTATAAATTTTACGTTTATGACCCACAAAAAATAAGAAGCAAAAATAAAAGCGTACGTTGAAACTTTTACAACGTCGTTGTCTTTGCCATTGTCATCGACAACGGACAACGTTGCGTATGCGCAACAATTTGTAGCATGTAGCTTACTTGTTGCTATTGGTATATATGGTCTATGCCACAAACCGTGGCAACGTGTCAGACGTTCGCAACAACTAATCGACCAATTTTGTGGCTGTAATTTAATATGCGAGCCAGAGCTTTAACATGCCCAGCACGTTGCAGGGCAATCTGTTTGCCTCTCTTACTCTCCCTCTCTCTCTCTATGTCTCTCTCTCTCTCTCTGTCTGTCTCAGTCGCACACCTGTGTCAAGTGGCATTTAAATTTTTTAAAGCACTCGAAGCTGCTCTCAGTTCATTTCATTTGGCTTGGCTTATGCAAACAGCCGTCGAGAGCCATCAGCCACTCGAGGAGCCAACAATTTACATTGCTATTGCCCCCGATTTCAATGCAGCTTACCGCCGCCCTTTTGCCCCACTCCCCCATCTACCACTGACACAATCAATCAACACGTTCAAGTTGTGCCCCAGTACGGGTCGGAGTCCGGATCGGGGCTAGGGACCTCGTCCGGGCCTGGGTCCGGATCTGGGCATCCGAGCATTTGCTTTGTTCTCTTGGCGCACAACAAATGCAAAATAAAGGTGCTCGATTGCGGCATGAGAGGACGTTGAGTGCTCCGAAAGACAAAAGCAAAGTTCACACTGCGAATTCCCCAATTTTGTTGTATATACATATACACACACATATATATAAATATACACATTGTTGTTTTTTATTGGGATCCTTGCGCACGCAAAAAGGGTTCAAGTCGCGCCAGCGACCTGCATAATATTACGACAAATGTTAAAAAAAAAAACTTTTTCAATAAGCAAAACTTTTGCATGCAGCTTGTTGCTTGTTGCCTGTTGCCTGTTGCCAGTTTGTGGGTTGTCCGCCTCGCTTGTTTGCATTGTATTTAGTTAAAGTGTGGGTGGGGAGGTGGCTGGCTCTTGATAATTTGCATAGTTGTCAGCTAGGCAAAGCGAACTAAAAAATTCATAACCAAATTGGATGGCAAATGGGGGACAACAAAAAAACAACCACAATGGAATAAAAGTTAACTGTCATTCTCGTTGTTGCGTGTGACGAGTTTCGATGTGTCTAATTTGCACACACACACACACACACACACACACACAAACACTTACAGTTGTAATGTGCATGCGTCAATCATCTCGGTTTGTCTGTCCCCTCCGTCCGCTTGTTGCGTCTGTCAGTCGCCGCCAGCTGTCGACAGTCGCACCGAAATGATTTGTCAACGCGCCAAGCGCTGCCGTCACAGTCCATCAGCAACCTGTCCATCCAGCTGTCTGACAGTCTGTCTGTCTGCCTGTCTCTCTTATATCTGTTGCTAATCTTGTTTTCGCACAGTTCTCCATAGTCTGGCAGTTGCATAAGCTTTGCATTATTGCAATATGAACTGAAGGTTCAGCACATATTAAAGGATATATACACATACAATATATATAAAGCAAGTGGTTTAATTAAATTTTAATTAAATTAAAACAATTGAATAAATAACCGGACTTTGTGGAAGTTATTGTTATTCACTTTTATATAATTATATACTTCAAATAAGAATAACAATAAAAGTTTAACAAAGTAAAGAAAGCTTTAAATTTACAAATATCAAAATGTTGAAATAGTTTAAGTATATCAAAATATTTACTATTGCTATTAACAATTCAAAATGTAATATATTTGCTTAGGAAAAGATTTAGTCGTTTCATAGTTCATCAATTAGATTTTTTTAGGTTTCTATACATATTACACATTAATCGAAGGAAGCTAACCTTTAAAGACTCAATTAGTTATCGATAAGTTTTAGATAACAATAAAATTGTACTTTTAATAACCGGAGAATTTACTTTTAACAAGATGACCTTTACTATTGCAATGTTTAAGATATTGTTCCATTTTTTCTTAGAAAAACTTTTAGATATCAATCAAATCGTTTTTCTTATAATATAAGTAAGTTTAACTCTCACCATACGATTTGTAATCGATAAAGTTTTGATATTTATCGCACAGTTTCTTTAAGTTCACCTAACTAAAATTATATTCTACGAAGTTAGTGTACAAAAGAGTGTAAGATAATGTCAGTCAGTTTCCCACCACGTTCACACATTCCTCCATATACATATTTTTCTATTTAAAAATAAACCATGAGAGATTAATTCCACCGCATTCGGATACATTCAATATCCATTATGCTGATTTCCTCATCCTGACGAGTCCTGGTATTTATAAGGGCTTGCAGCGTGCCCTATTCGGTTGTCTTCATTATGCAAATCACACAACATTAAACTGATGTGACCGCTGATGCGACTGCTGATGCGACTGCTGATGCGACTATTGGTGCAATTGCTGATGCGACTCTTGCTGCTTGCGGCTGTCATCCTTGGATAACACTTGGATATTGCATGGCAATTCCAGCTGATGTGGATTGTTAATGAGAACGAGGATGGCGTTATTAAATGAAGAATGTGTTGATCATCCACAGGGTAACAGTAGATGAGCCGGAAGAGTTTGCATATTTTATGATAAATGAATCGTGTGTCAGCAGTGTTTAACTCCTGCTTGGCTCGTGCCGTGCCGCAGATGTGCACTGTATGTCAGGCATATATTATTTAAATGGAACACTGCAAGCAGGCGTCAGACAAAGGAAGAAACTCACGCCCACATCCACATCCTTTCCATGCTTTGTGTGTGTCTGCTGAGCTACTGTAAAAATATATATATTTATATACATATATTTCCTGTTGTGTGCGCTCAGGAAGTGTCGGCTATATAATGATTACAGTCTCAGCTGCGACCATATAAAAGTCCAACAGTCTGACAGACCATCAGACAGACACACACTTGACTCAGACAAAGGGCGCATAGATTAGGGTCCAGAGTGTGTGTCTCTATATATATAGATATATCCATCAGAGTGCAATTTGCCATTGAGCGTCGCACACGTTTGTATATTAATATGGTCATTGATTTTGATTTGGATTACGATTTGGATACAGTATTTTCGGACTCGTATTCGTGCCTGGATTGTGTGCGTGCCTGGACATATTCGAGATGAAGCCATAAAAGTCCATAAAAAGCGTTGGGGCGTGCAAAGTGCCGCACAAAAACAAAAACTAACGACCCACTGGACAAGCGCAGAATACAAAGACAAAAAAGGACACACACGCACACACACAGCCAGACAATCAGGACAGAGCCAACAAAAAATAAAATGAAAAAAGATCAAAGCTGCCAAAAGGGCTGCAGGCGCGCCTAACACAAAGCAAAAACAAAATCTCTGACAGAAAAAGGCCACCGATATTTGGGCACAATTTAAGGCATATCATTATACCCAATATGAATAGGGAAACGGGCTATACGATTATTACGTTTGTTAGCTGTTGGGATTTCAGCTTATAGCAGGTAACAAGCGGACCAAATTGATTTTTTTAAAGCTGGCTCTAAATTCTCACAGTTAATAAGCTAGAAAACAGCTAAGAATAAAGTTCAATTTATTTTCTACTACAAAGTTTCATAAATTAACAAAGGTGTTATATTTTAGCATTCAGATATTTTTCAAAATATCTAAAAGATCTAAGATCAAAAAAACATAAAAAGGACAATTTTTAAATTTATTATTTTATAATTTCGAATGTTTGAAAGCCTATGAAAAATATATGACAAAATGTTTTGTAAACTTGAAATAAAATAGTTTTTCTATAATATATCTGAACCTACTAATTCTGAGATTTAAAAAAAACATTATTGTTTCATTTATTTTTAAGCCAGCTTTCTTGCTTTATTGAGAAACCTGTTCAAAATTTATATTGACATAACCAAACATTTGAACATTTTATAAAACAGACTTTTATATATTTTACAGAATATACAGGATATCGGGTAGTCGTGCAGCTCTATTGCTTTTGGTTGTTCTACCTAATGCATAAAAGCCGGAGCTGATGATGTACATAATTAGGCAGCCTGTCAGCGGGTACACACAAAACACGTGCCGTGGGCTTAAACCAGACAGTTAACTAAGCAACTTAAAGCCACGTTTTGTTATGCCGCGGCCAAGGCAAAAAACTTTTAATCAGGCCACGTTGGTCCAGTCCAAGTCCCAGTCCCAGGCCCAGTTAGCCGTACCGTAACAAACCTAGTTGTCAGTTGCCAGTTGCCTGTTGCCTGTTGCCAGTTGGCCGTCAGGTTTCTTTAGCCGTGACGAACTTTTTAATGAGCAGCGTTTTGCGGCTAATAAACATTTGTGTGCCTGTTTGTGTGCGTTTGTTTGGGTGTTTTCCCATTTGCCAATTTAGTTGCCATGACGCCATGTTTTTAATTGGCAGACGCGCCTGTTTGGCTACTGGTCCCGAACGGCGGACCCTTGAGGGCGGCGCAACAGTTGACGCCACACGCTCCAAAAGGCAATTGCATATTTTATTAAATTGCCTAACACAGCCATAAAAAAACGTAAAAAAACAACAACAATAGCCACATTATTCTGTCACAACAATTCATTACACAAACTGCTACCAAAAGTTATGAAAAACCTCGCGAACCGTTTGCAAATGACGCATACGAAACAAACCTGGTCTTTGAAATATATATACTCTGTTTTGTGCGAGCATGGAGACATTCTAATGGCAAATGACAGCTCATCACACGCACAAAGCGCTAAACTCGCTTGGGAATTTCAAGTACAGCTCATGTGCGAAATTCGTGCCGTGGGCTTAGTTATTGTCCTGCGACACTTTGACACACTTTTGGGACTAGTTGTAAGCGTATAAGTTGTCAACGGATGCCCTTCATAAGTTTAAGTTCGTTTTGTTTATGTATATATATTTCTCAGAGTGCCTAATCATACTGTTATCGCTATATAATCCTAAATTGGAAATTTAAAAGCCTTTGCCTCGCAGAGCTTTTCAAGGGTATTAAGGTCTTTAGCGTTACCAAAAATACATAATAATATCTTTTCTCGCCCGCTGTTGTTTTTCCTGCTGTTGTTGTCCTTGTTGCTGTAAGTTTTTTTTCTTTTTTGTTTTTGTGCCATTTAAATTTACTTGGGCCAAGTTTTCGCGGGCTGCGCCTTGTAAAACTTTTTCGGAGCCGTTTTCCGGCGTCGCCCCTTTTTGATTTGCCCGCCGCGATTGTTGCTGCTGTTTATTGTTGTTGTTGCTGTTGCCAGACAGCAAATCAACAAAATTATGATAAACAGCTGCAGGTAAAGGGACCGCCAAACGGGCAAGACCCAAAAAAAACAAAAAAAAAAAGGAAAAAAGAAAGTTAAAAACCAAATCGCAAAACTGACCAACTGTGCCGTAAAATCTTCCTTGGAGCCCAACAGTTGTCTCGCCTGTCTTTTGGCAGGACTCAACGCTCTTCCATTCAATATAAAATTGTGTTTTTATTATTTTGCCTACTGCCAACGAACAAACACAAAAAAGGAAAATTGGAAAATACAAAAAAACAAATGGGCTTTCTGTAATGAAATCAACTAAAATATTTGCACAGTTTTTTTTTACAGCGACTGTGTTAAAGCTTTTGATCTTTATTTTGCACGCGCTGTTTGTGCTGTTATTAACGCAACATTTTCATACATATGTGTACACAAATGTGTGCTACATGTGAGTTATAAGAAGCAGAGTCAGGCGTCAAGGTGACAGCTATTCCCCAGCCCAACAGCGCCTCCAACGCAACGCCCCCAAAACTCGCATATTGCCTGGCAAATCGGCTCCGCTTGGGATTCGTTTCCCTCGCATTTAGCACTGGCCAAATAATTTTTCAACATTTCAGTTCAGCATTTTCAGTCCGACACACAAGTTGCGAGCGACGTCGCGGTGAGAGAAAGTTTAGCGTTATTTTTCAGGTAGCTGACGAGCAAATATTTGCATATTTGATATTTTCGTAACAACAACGTTATACCAAATGTAGATTTTGTTATCGATTTTCGTCATGATGTTGCCGCCACTGCTTGTTGCTGTTATTTTCTGCGTGCTTTAATACCCAATAACTATAGCATTTCGAAGTGTATATTAGTTTTAAAACTAAGGACAACATCATACCAAAATTGACAAATATTTTGACATGCATCGGATCCCATATATCAACCTCCCGCAACTTTCGCAAAAGAAGGTCAAGGAAAGCAAAGTCATTTAAGAAACATTTTTTTTTTTTCAAAATTTAGAATCATGGCAAAGTTGACAAAAATGTAGACATGTAAAGTTGTCGAATCCATAGCTCCCACATTTCAAACTCCCATAACTTTGTCAAAACTGAACCGAATTTCATGTTTGATGCCATTTTGGTCATGATTTGTCCACTAGATTTATTCTACATTTAAAATATATTCATATTTGAAAATATCATTTTTTTGATTTTTAGAAAAAGTTACAAGGGGGGACCCTTGTTTATTTTGGAAAAAAAAAAATTTTAAAATTTTCAATTTGGAATTTATATTTTTAATCGATTTAGGGTGTCATAATTAAAACATCATTAAAGGTGATTTTGAGGGGGTCAAATTTTTGGTCAAAAATCATGCCAAAATTGATAAAAATTTTGACATGTAAAGTTGTCAAAATCCATAGCTTCCACATTTCAAACTCCCATAACTTTGTCAAAACTGAACCGATTTTCATGTTTGATGCCATTTTGGTCATGATTTGGCCTCCATATTGATTCTACATTGAAAATATATGCATTTTGAAAAATTAAATTTTTTTGTTTTTTGAAAAAATCACAAGGGGGGATTCTTGTTCATTTTGGAAAAAAAATCCATAGCTCCCACATTTGAATCTCCCATAACTTTGTCAAAACTGAACCGATTTTCATGTTTGATGCCATTTTGGTC